>JARHVA010001884.1:2942500-3003031 GCA_037957365.1 Torreya grandis
AAAAAAACCTAAAAACTTATTTCTTTTGAGCAAAATATCTCAACAAAAAACCCAAAAACCTTAAGGCTTTATATGCATTAAGTAAAGACCAACTTAAGACTTGGTCATTTTCTCATGAAACTTGACATATAATGAACATTTAAAGATATGACTTGTGAATTAATATCTAACAAGGGCACAATTACTTCAATGAAATTTTTGGCACTAACATTGGCTCTCATCTAAGGATGCATACTCTATGTGGGTGTGAAACCCAAAATGTAAGACTAGGTACCAATCCATTAGGTCACAGAGTCAAGACCTAGCAATTTTAGTAAACACCCATGAAGACTCAACAAAACATGGTAGAATTGACAAAAATTGATAAAGAGAATCTCAAAATGAACACACAATAAAAAACACAAAAGGAAACTTTACAAGTAAGGCCCAAAGTAGAGGGGCAACAAAGTGACGAAATAACAAAGGACAAAACACTATACAATTATATACACAATTACAGGTGGACTCAATCTAGGAAGTGCTTCAGATGTCTACCATTGACTGGTAACTCTAGTATTTTACCATCCAAGTATTTCAAGAAGAAATTATGCTCTTCAATCTGACATTCAATGGAATAAGGTCCCATCCACAAGGCATCAAATTTTCCATGTTTCCTTTTCTTCTCATGTTTGTTGTCCCAAAGTAGTACCAAATCACGTACTTGAAAGGTTCTTGGAGTGACCTTCCTATAAAATATCTTATTTATCTTCTCCTTGAACTTGAGGTGTCTTTCATGATCTTGTCTTTGAATTTCATCAAGCTCGATAATCTGGTTCATCCTGGTCTCATAGTGGTTGACTTGATCATCATCTTTTAATTGATGCATGAGTTGATAGGTTGGAAACTATAAATTCATAAGTAAAACCACTTAAAATCCATAAATAAGCTCAAAATGAATTTTGATTATAGATCTCTTGGGCATGATCATATTATCCCATAAAGTAAACTTTAGGTATTCACCCTACTTCTTGTTTGCTTCCAAAGTTTGTCTAATGATTTTGAGCAAGTTCTTATTACTAGATTCTACTTTCCCATTCCCTTAAGGGTTGTAATTGGAAGCATAGGTAAATTTAATCCCATACTCTTTGCATAATGACACTAAAGGTTTAAATTTAAAACTCATGGCATTATCAATAATAACTTTGGTAGGCACACCAAATCTATAAATAATTTGATTCAACAGAAAAGCCATAACTACGTGGTGTGTTGCCTTCTTTGTAGGAACCACTTCAACCCATTTTATGAAGTAGTTAGTTATAACTATTATCCATATATGTCCAATTCTTGATGAATCAATAATTTCTCTAATGAAATCCATTCCCCATTATCTGAATGGGCCTTCAATCGTCACAAGATGCAAAAGAAGAGAACTAGAAGCTTTCATCCTCCCAACACAACACTGACATTTCTCACACTTTATGACTATTTAAGCAACATCCTTGAACAATTATGGCAACCAATACCCATCTCTCATAATTTTATGAGATGTAATCTTAGGCATAAAATGGCCACAACACACTTCACTGTGGAGGTCTTGAATCAGGTCAGCAGTCTGTTCTTCCAATATACATTTTAGGAGAACCCCATCTAGATTCTTCGATGCTAGTCCATTTTCAATCAAGAGGTATTTTTTGGAAACAAGATTTAGAGTTCTTCTTTGATTTTTATCCAAGTTAGGGGGATAATTCATATTTTTCAAGTAGTAAACAATATCTCTATACCACATAGATATGCCGAATTGATTCAAAGAATAATCAACATTAAGAATGATAATGTTTACCTCAACAACTTACAAATTGGTCTCAACCATAAGCTTGGCTAGACCCATCCATATTACTAACTTAGTGGTTTGAATATCCATGTCATACTCTTGTAACTTGTTAACCCACTTACATCTCTTGCTAGATATTTTAGTCTGAGTTAAGATGTCCTTCACCATGGTATGTGGGACATAAGCAACAATCCTTGAAGTCAGAATATAAGGCCTGAATGTTTTAATAGCCTTCAAGAGGGCAAAGGATTAATTTTCCATAATGGTATAGTTTAGTTCAAGACCTTGCATAGATTTTCTAAATAAAGTTATAGGCTGCTCATGACAATCTTCATTCTTTTGTAACAAAACAATAACAATAATATTGTATGATGCAAAAGAGAATATCTAGAAAAACTTTATGTAATTAGGGCTGGCCAAAATAAGAGCAGACTTTAAATCTCCCTTGATGTCATTGAATGGTTGCATGGCCTTCTCCTCCCATTTGATGGTCTAGTCATTCTTTATCATGTAAGTAATATATAGAGTGATCTCTACAAAATTGGACACAAACCTCCTCACAAAGTTCATTTGCCCAAAAAAAGACTAAATTTCTTTCTTGGACTATGGGATAGACCCTTTGTCAATGGATTCAACCCTTTTGGGGTCAATCATGACACCATCCTTGGATACTATATGCCCTAGAAACTTGGCCTTTTGTACTCTAAAGTGGCACTTCTTTCTATTAAGCAAAATTTTAAACTCCTTACATTTGATCAACACCTTTTCCAAATGCTCCAAATGTTCTTCTCTAGTCTTGGAGTAATAGTAATGTCATCTTGATACATAGTAATGAACTGGTTAATTATCCCTACAAAATTTACATCCATATCTCATTGGAATGTTGCACCAAAATTCATCAACTCGAAAGGCATCCTCATATATACATACATGCCCCAAGGCATTATGAATGCAGTTTTGGATCTCTTATATTCCTTTATCACAACCTATTTGTACCATGAGAAACCATCTAATGTGGACAACATCTCTGATCCAATAACACATTGTAGCAGGTTCTTCATATTGGGTAGGGGATAATTATCTTTTAAAGAAGCCTTGTTCAAATTTCAAAAATCCACACAAATAGATATCACCATTCTTCTTTCTCACAGGGACTAAATTCATAACCCGTGATGAATACTTAATGGGCTGAATGATTCCACCATCCCTCAACTTCTTTAATTCATCCCTCATCTTGATTACCAAGATGGGGTTCATGGGTCTCTATTTCTACTTGAAAGGCTTACTATCAGGTTGCAATGGGATGACATGATGGAATAGGTCTTCCCTATATGCTTTCAGCTTAGAATAAGACCATGCTAAAAAATTTTGGTACTTCCTTAGTAGCTGCATATAAGCTTGTTTCTCAGCTACACTTAGGTGGGAACCCATCTAAACCTTTCTTAGATTCTCATGAGAACCCAAATTAAAGTCAATCACATATTTTGAAATAAATGATTTTATCAACTTGATTTTATTAGTTCCATAAAAATATGCCTCCAAACTTACCAATCCCCTTGGGAGTGTGTTTGTCTTTAGCTGAATAATATCCTTCCCAACCAAGGTTTCCTTTCCATCACAAACCTGAACCATAGATTCTAGGTCTATGAGCTGATCATGAAACTCAGCTTCATAGTTAAGAAACATCTTAATCTACTCATCATCATCAAACACCTACCAATGATGAACATTGTCTGAGATTAAAGGCTGAATAAGCACCTCCACTTGGTACTGACAATGAGGGCTCGTATCTGCAATATCAAACTAAGCACCTAACCTTGCAAGTATGTCAGCTTCTTCATTTAAACTTCTATTAGATAACAAAGATTGAATGCATTAAAGAATTCAAGAAAATCCAAAATAACATTATGGTATTGTTTCAACCTTCTATTTTTGGTGGCATAAGCATTATGGATCTACTTTACCACTAACTCAAAATTGCACTTCATAATCAAACTTTTAATTCCATATTTATGAGTGATCCTTAAACCAAGCAAGAGTGCCTCATACTCAATGGTATTATTTATGCAATCAAAGTATAGCTAAAAAGAAAAAACAAAACATTAATCATTGGGGACATAAAATATAACCCCATCTCTATTTCTAATATTGGAGCAAGCCCCGTCAAATCACATCTTCCAAACTACACCTTCTTTGTTATGTTCAACATCAAGAACATCATACTGTTCACTAGTATGAACATTCCCAACAAATTTTCCAAACTCAACATCTATGTACAACACTTCATTAAGAGCATGCTTCATATCTTCAATTACATGTAACATCTTTGATTCTCTATAAAGCTTGACCATATTACCCTCTAATGGAATGGTGGCATAAGACAAGTCCATCTATACACTTATACCCATGCTAGTATCCCACTTTCATGATAACAACACACCCCACTTGGGTGGGTAGTCTATAACTACCACGCCCATGTTTAAATAGTTGCCTAGATGCACTATTAACTGTACTACTAACCCCTTGAATTATCCAACAACTGGAACCTCTCATGAGTTTATGACATAAAATTTTCTAGAAGTAGGTGTAATCTTCACCCTGAGCTCATTTAGGATACCCAAAGGCATCACATTGAAATAATCACCTGAATCAAACATATAATTATGAACAATTAAGCCATTGATCAAAAACATTGTATAAAATGGATCCACATTTAGCTAGATTTCCACTAATACAACTCCCAAGTAGACCTCTAGAGCAGGTTTAATAACCTCTTTTGATTATTCATCACATTTTATGGGTGTTTGGGGCAACTCAATTTCATTTATAGCTAAATTTTCATGAAATTCCAAATATTCAACTACCCCCTTCTTATGTTTAGGTATTCACAATAATTTAACAAGTGGCATAGTGATTTTTAGTTGACTCAGCACTTGGGCCCTATCACATATGTTGTATTGAGGAAGAGGAATATTTGGTGGAAGGGTAACAACACCTTCAACTAGAATATAGTCACTCAAGGTCTAAATTGGATTAAGTTAGGATGAATTAAAATTCTTAGTAGCAACCTTCAAAGGCAGATTTTGTCTAACATCATTTGCACCCTTAGGGATATTAGATAGCAAAGGCACTTTATTTTTAGTAGGAACATCTATAGGCTTAGCAACTTAGGAAATGGGTGCTATTTTGGAAACATTAGGTGCTGCTATAATCCTTTAACTTCCTTACTTGCATCCCCTACTCTTGAATTTGTAGGGGTAGTATCTTGAGGAGTAACACCTTGATATTTTATTTTTAAGTGATACTCCTTATCTTGGGAAATTACTACATTGATTAGCAGTTGCTTGTCCTCAATTTATGGAATTCCCCCATCATATTTCTTAATCATCATAGAACATAAGAATTCAAAATCATGAATGGATAACTCATATGCCTGTGTCATATTAATGTCATAAGAAAATTTAGGAGTTGGAACACTTACTTTCTCAATTACACTCCAAAATTGATCAACAATAATAACACTCAATAGTTCTATAGGGGCAGTCATTTCACTTTGGTGACTTTTACAATTGAACATCAAAATCTCATCATCAGATGATGTAGACTCAAGTTCATTCGTATCTCCATCAATTGGTTTAGCTATATCACATGGGGGATGTGGAAGGAAGAACTTATCACACTAATCGATATCAATGTCATAATTTACATCATTCACTTTATCATTTAAAGGATCAAACACTTCTTTTCTATCCCCTCTATTCTAATTTCTATATGTTCTTTCTTCATGTGTAGGCCTCTTCCCTCTATTATTATCTCAATGGTGAAAATTAGGCCTTCCTTGTGCTTGATTCATATTTGGAGCCCTCTCTTGACTAGTAGACACATGAGGGACCCCTTTTTAATCTCTATCCAACTTATATGACATTTTGTTGACAACAGAGGCCAAAGCTTTAACCGTCTCTTCAAGGCTAGTTGTCTTTATCGACTGTGTCTTCTCTGGATTGACTAGCTTTACATCAGCCCACTTATTTATGGGCTTTCCCACAACCTTTATGTTGTTCTCAATTTGGATGGCCATATTTAATGCCAACTGCATGTTAGTGGGAGCCTTATCTCTCAAGTAGTACACAACCTTCTTATCAAAGGCATCACAATATTTTATCAATCACACTGTAACACTGGGCCTAATTTTTTTAGGCAACCACATCATGGTATTTTTGAACTATGTATTGAAGTCCTACACACACTCATTAGGGTTATTTTTGATGTTTTCGAACTCAGCCAAAAGAAACCTTGGATCAATCCTAACACCATACTAAATTCTAAAGACATTCTACATATCTTCGCATGAATTAATGCATCCAGTGAGAAGGGAATTGAACCATTTGTGAGCATATTTCTATAGTGTGTGCATAAACAAATTGATACACACATCCTCATACTCAATCTCATAATCTTCAATGATATTTTGAAAATCTCTCAGGTACTGATCACCACTCACTATATTGTTCCCTTAGAAATTTGGAAGGCATTTTCTAACTTTATTTGGGACTTCGTTAGGATAGCCTTCCATTTCATCAAAATTGATATGTCTAAATTTGGGAACACAAAATGTAGGACATTCATTCTCATCTTATTCCCTATGCCTCATGATTGGTTCAATTAGAGGCTTAAGAACAATTGGCATAGGGATGTGAGGGGGTGAATGAGGTGGGATTTGTGTTTCACACATTAGATGGGATTTAATAGGTTGGGAAGGAGCTAGATAATATATGGGACTATAGGTTTCAAAATTGCTAGGAGACTATGATAGTCCTCAATAATGGGAGGGTCAACAAAGATTTTAAGATTGTCAGAATCTTGACAACCCTTAGCAGCTGAACTTTGCCCTTCAACAGGCCTCCAGACTTGTCCCATTCTTCTTTGAGGAATATTTAAGGATGGAAAAAATTTCTTAGATGGGTCACCTTTGAAATATGATCTCAATCCCTCCATCTTTGCAAACAAGAAAACACTCAAAGCTGAAGGTTAATAAAGATATTCAAACTAGGCACTAATCTTCCTAAAACTAGATGATAAAATGGAATCGCCACTAGAATTAGAATTATAGAATATAATAGTTGACAAACTATTATGATACATAATGAAATTGAACTTATTAAAGCTTAATGAGATAGAAAATAAAGATCTAATTTTTTTTGAATAATTTTCAAAAGAGAGAAAACACATTTCAACATGCAATGTTAGTAGTGCTTTTCAATAAACTTAGCAAAAGTCAAATTGTTAAACCTGAAAACTTCCTGGCACATCCCTAGTGGAGTGTTATGATGTTGATGGCCAAGATAGTCAAATCAGTGAAGTAACAATAGAGAACTTCACAAGATGAAATACTTATATCTCTCTGCAAGAGTCCCTGACAACATGGGTGATAAAAAGTGTCCCTAATAATGGCACCATTGAATTTTTAGTTCTTAGTTTTACACCTCTCTAATCTAGCCTTGCACACTTGAATAAAATGATAAACAATGATGAGAAATTTGCTAGTAAATTGTTATGTTCAAGGAAGGGTTGGGCATAAAAAATGGACTAGATTGAGAAAATGACTGAGAGGCACTAACAAAGGGTATGGTCAACTCCCTACTACTTCTGGTTCTACCTAAACCAATGTGAGACGACATGAGGGATATCTTGCTCTCATGGAGAGATTATGCAATTTAACCTCCATGGGGATTATTAGCACAACGTGACACAAATGTGAATAGGGTACAACCAAACTTGCACATTCCACCTATGAAGGGTTGTCATAAGGAATGCACAAATGCACTAATTCACATTCTAACTACTAAAGATAGATATGTATATGTCTACAACTTTCATTCTAAAGAATCTCCAAGATATAGGTCGAATGGAAAATTGTAGCACTCATATTCAAAGCAAAAAATGCAAATACATGTTAGGTAATCAAGATATTATGCATTTATAGGGAAAATAAGACTCATAATATGCAAAGGATGTATTATATGCAATGTGGGAAGAGGTAGGACAATTAGAGGATTATATAAAATGAAAGGTGGTGTGCTAGTGGCCTATTTAAATAGTAGGGTATCTTATAATGTTTATGATATTATCCTTAGCAAAATATGTAGAAAAGACTCAAATACAAGATAATAAGAAATACTAAATGAAGCATACACTGAAACTAAACTTTCAAGAAACTTTTTCCTATCAAATCTATAGAACTAGGGTGCCCTAAAAGGTCATTCAATAACACATTTTCAAATTTAAATTATAGAAAGGTATTTACAACCTCGATCTATGCTCAATATGATAACCAATAGTGAACATGAACCCAAGTATCCAATCAATAGGACTTGTAAGACATATTACTACACTTCATCAACAAGAAAGATCAAAGAACCACAAGCATTTTCATTAATCCTGAAAAGAAACTTTGCACACATCAATTGTTCAAAAAGCTACCAAGGGGAAAAGCCTGGTGAGTTTGTTCTTTTGACAAGGAAGACATATAAACATGCTCTCAAAGCTTGTTGATGGCTATACTACTGTAACCACCTTAGCAAGAGGGACAAGATCTACACACATCAATTGATCATAAAAACTCTTACAGAACCTAGACTTAGAGAAAATGAACACCTAAAACAATGACCAACAATAACCTTGACTAGAGGATAATCCCCCTATTTATAAATTTTCAAATTTAGAACTATGGGTTGTAACTTGAAAAATTCTATAGTATCCCTTCAAATCTACCAAGATGCTTCTAGCTATAAAATATTCCTAGCCATACCTAAAATCTTCATCCATTTACAAGAAAATCATGGCACTAACTACTTCTAAAAGTAATGATGAAGATTCTACAACAAACTATTTGATCTCTTGACTAGAAATTCTAATGAACATGAGCTAAAAGGTGGAAATTCGTGATGGAGGTTGAACAAATCATTTTGCATCATATGAAACTACCTAAAGATGTTCTTGACCATGAGCTAGAGGGAGAAAAAACATTTGAGGAGCTAAAAAAACTTTATCCTCATGTAAAACCATATAGGGATACTCTCGACCACTTGCCTGCATGGCTAGAACCTTCTAGATAGCTCATCTTCCTCTTTCCACACCATGGAACAATCCACTCTCAAAATGATATTCTAGGAATATTCTAGATCTATGGCTATTTGAATGATCTTGTTTGGAGTGGCCCACCTTAGATTTACAAATCTTTTGGCTCCAACTTATATTTTCACAGTTTACACTTTACAAATTCACCTTTTTCACATCTGACAATCTTCACATTTGCCTTTGTGCAAATTTTCCCTTTTCTGATTTCCTTCATATTTTGTAATGCATAAATGCATTATTTTCACTTTTAACTTATTTAGGAAATTTTGACCTCACTTGGTAATTTGTAATTTATGTAATTGACACTTATAGTCCCCCTAGGGAATTCTCAAATGAGAACTTAAGGGGTTAGTAAATCCATTTAAAATTATAATGCACTAAACATAGACTTTTTATTCTTATAATGTCCCTTCTCATATAGGCTTTACCAAAGATCTACAAAGAGGTCATCAATTTTATAAACATAAGCTCCTTCATATTAGTATGCCATAAGCATAGAAATAATGTCAATAGGTTGCAAGTGCTTCATCATTATTTCATTTTCTATAAAAGTGTCCATCTATACTACTGACTACCAAAATACACATTGCATCCACAAGTCCCAAAATTCAAATGTACCTATAGAAAACTAGTGACATTTAAATGTTCAACCTCTATGCCCTTTATAGTATCTCTAGAAGATAAATCATGAGTTTCTAGATAAATTGACCCATGGCTCTTCAATCAAATTTATAATTGCTTAAAAAAACCCTAAAATTCTTGCACAACTACCATGACTCATCTTTAATTTTTCCAATCAATCTGCTATCAATGGTGAAAGTTTCCATGAACTCACTTTGCATAGGATATTTGATCATGACATGTATGGCTATGTGGCATCACCATGCCACTTTGTTCATTCAATTGACATGTGACCATTGGACCTGGGATGTGTGTTAACATGTCATTAGGTCCATATCTTTGAAAAGTCCACCTAGGACTAGCATTTCTAGATCCTTATCTTCATGATGAACACTATTATGCCACATGGTAGTTCTATAGGCTTTCAATGAACATTTAGTATTATTTCTTATCAAAAGCTATTAGATCTCCATTGAGATCCCTTGAGATCATGACACCTAGAACATCCATGGACTTTATGTGATCTATATAATCAATCTTTGCTAGGATAGCACCCTTCCACCATGTGGTTATATTAGATTGGCTTGGAGCTTTATTGAATATTCCACCATCATCATGCACCATCTATCTTGAAGCTCAATGGAGTATGAACCATCGATCTAGATCTGAAGGATCAAATGCCACTAGTTATCCACTATGGCTTAAACTTGACATTTGCATGCCCATCATTTGATGTTCATACAACCATTAATGACATTCACATGACCAAAGAAATTAATCCCTTGATAGATAATCATTGATATTAATTTTGACATTTATATGCCCATCATCTAACATCTGCATGATTGTCAATGATGTTCACATGATCATCACCCTTGACGGATAGTTACCTTGGCTTAAATTTGACATCTACGTGCCCATCATTTGATAGTCATGTGATCATCAATGTCATCTACATGATTTTAAAATTTAAGCCCTAATGGATAATGGTTGAGCTTAATTTTGACATCTGCATGACCATCAATGATATCTGTGTGGCCATCACAATGGTTGTTCATCCTTTTTGAAAGCTTGCATCTTGAGTTAGAAAAAACATGAAGGCACCAAACTCGCATGAGATATTCGAGGCATGAAGAACATCATTTACACATAACTCCTTTGGTTTGAGATGATTTATGAAAAAAATTATAAAAATACACAAGTGAACTAACCCATTTGTCTATGCATTTTCTTTAAGCTCTATTAAAGAAGTCCTCATTCTAGCTAGCACCATCGATCTTGTTTGCATGGATCAAGTGTGGACCATTTCTATCTATGCATAGGGCCCAATCCTTTGCTCTATGTTATTTTTGTCTCAATAGTACTTTCACCAGGATAATTATTCCATAAAAATTCTTTGTTGGCCCTCGAGACTTTATTCTACAACATTTCTTCATAATAATCTATTTTTGGCATTCCATCAGGATAATTGTCTCAGACAAAGTGTTCAAGATAATTTCCTTCAAGAATATTGACTTCACACTTTTCTTGAGAGATTTAAAATTTATCCAACCTTTTATCATGGATAAAATGCCTACAAGAATTTGGCCTTTGTATTTTTGTCTTCATCGGGATAATTATTTTGAACATTTTGTCTGAAATAATTTCCCCAAAGAAATTGGACTTAAATTTTTGTTGAAATAAATGATTTATGATTTTTCCAAAGAAAATTAATTTCATCAAGATTTTTGTGCAGGAAAAATAACCAAAGGACAAGTGCCCTTTAGACTTTCTACTGTAGACAAAAATTGCAAAACAAATAAGGACTTTACATTTTCTTTACACAATGCAATTATTTTGAGCTTTTTGGTCATGAACAATTTGCCGAATGAAAATAAGTCTTCATACTTTTTTCACAAACAAAAAGCCCAAATACTTATTTTTGTTGGGTAAAATGTCCTGACTAAAAACCTGAAAACCCTAAGGATTTATATGCATTAAGTAAAGACCAACTTAAGACTTAGTCATTTTCTCATGAAACTTGACATATAATGAACTTTCAAATAAAGACTTGGGCATCTATACTTGACAAGGGCCCAATTGATTTTGGGCACTAACAATATGTATTGGTGACTAATAAATGCATCATAGCTATTAGATCTACTAGAATGATTAACTAATTTGGATAGAGAAAAAATAGTTACACTAGGCTTTAGCGGCATCATAGAGATGAGGTGCATCCCACTTAGTGTTGACCTTATTATCATTTTTTTTGGAGTACGATAATGGTTGACCAACACTTTTTGATGGGTGGTGGATGGGGATACCATAGAGGTGGGTATCACACTTGAGGATGTCCACACTTTTTTGGGACTACCATTTGGAGGGACATCGGTGATCATAAGGACATCGAATAATTTGGAGGAGATAAGAACACTAACCAGGTGGGTGATGTGCTCAGGTAGGATATAATTAGGATTGAGGGTTAGTCTATTTGATGTATATATCACTAAGAATTTAGACATATGAAAAACTATGATCAAACTTTTGAGAGCATGAGTGTTGTAACACAAGTTAGACGATAAGGTACCTCTATATGTGATATCCTTTTATCAATCAATTTTGGATCAGGGAGAATTGTATGAATTTGGGGTGGTTATTTGGGTGTAGCTCATGCATGATATATATGGGATGCTATCTAGATGGGATAAGACCATGGGGCTTGTTATTTTATTATGATCTTAGATATATGAGAGGTTTTATATATATCAACCAGCTGGGTTACCCCACGTGGTTGATGATAGGTTACCTCAGGCAATGAGATGGTGATAAGACCACATAGTGTAGGACATGACCCATGTGCCAATGTTTTAGACTATCACATGAGGGGAGATCATGTGGTATCCCTACTTACACATTACTACTGTATGGCCTAGTTAGTTGATCTTGATGATAAGGCTAGCAAAGGTGTGGATTATAGGCCACTATACCTCATAGGTAGAGACACTCTGGTGGCACACTTTTTAGGGCAAGTCAGACTCCCATACCTAGTAACCCATCTAGTAGTGCCTAATTATTAGGCATGAAATGCTAGAGAGTTGAGGGGGAGAGGAGGAGGAGGAGTACCAATTGAGAGACCCATGATTAGGTCGTGACATATTAGACTATGGACTGGTCAAGAATGATAGTAGGTGACTAGGGGAGGGGATGACATGTATGTCAATATAGGGAAGTGATAGGAACCACAATAGGTACTATAATAGTAGTAGTGACTACCTTAACCACACTATATATGGAGGCACTACCAATAATAGCAGGAACATATGAGGATGATAATGTAGGATAACCTATTAGCCATATGAAGATATAACTAGTCTATAAAGACACCTATAAGAAGAGGATTATGGCATGCATGAGTGGTGACTCCTATATTTTCATTGGTGTAGAGACAATCCATGGAGGAGGAACTTAGGGGATGAGCAGATAAAGAGATAGTGCTTGACATGTGAGCAAATAGTGAGATAGTGGTTGATGATACTAGGACTAGTGATAAATGTTGTAATTTTGATTTAAGCTTTGATATAGATAATAGTTGCATATGGTTATAATAGATAGATAGATTTTGATATGTGTGTGTGTGTGTGTGTGTGTGTGTGTGTGTGTGTGTGTGTGTGTGTGTGTGTGTGATATAATTGATAGGACCTAAGTTCCCCAAAGCTCTGACACAACTTGTCATATTTAAGAGCACATATGATTACCTTTGTATAAGCAACTTAAACATGCGGAAATAACCAGAAGAACAAATAACTATCAATGAGAAACAACACAGAATATGAGAGGCAACACACAATTGTATTCAACTCAGTTAGAAGGAAATTACAACAAAGAGATCACACTCTTCTTCTACTTCGTGGGCTTACAGTAATCTTCCCTCAAGAGTAGTCTTCTCTTAATAGGTCACAACACACAGCTAACACAAGCTGTTGTTCACCTCATTGTATTGTCAGTACAGCCGAGTACGAACCGGTACTCCAAGTAGACCTCACCATGATCTTGCTCCTTGATGTATTGCTGTCACCTTGGATCTTGTTCCCCCACTGATATCCTTTTGACCCTCGCATACACACACCCCTGCAGACCAACCTGATCTTACTTATCACATGTAGATCTCCTCCATGATCTAGCAACACCCTACAGACCAACCCTGATCTTACATACATGAAGAATGCTATTTGATTCTACCATGGGAAGAACTCTCCAAGTTCTACAAGTTCTACACTTAACAATACAGCCCATGAGTCTATTATATAGATCTCATGCATATAATGATTAGACTTGCGGCTCAAGACTTGAACTAGTCTTTATCATGCAAACAACCTGTTCACTTAACTGACTATTCATCAACAATAGTTCTAGAACCGCACAGGCGATCAACGTCGGTCCCTGTCTAACTAGAGGTGACCAACGTCAGCCAACTACTGTCGAGGTCAGTTTCCTTCTGCACTATCCACTGACTGACGTCGGTGATCCTACCGATGCTGGCGACTGCATACTCAACATCCTCCATGTTTACAACAAGGTGAAGCTTTTAGCTCCACACCCTAACAATCTCCCACTTGGAGATAAACAATTGCACCTGTACCTATACCAGCACTTTGTCTAATCTGCATCTTGACTTGTATTCCTCTTCAAGCTCCCACTTGAAGTCCACCCACCATACACCCTGTGGTGCTACACCTGTGTCTGAATTTCTCCATTCTCAGCTTACCTTCTTCTGCCATTGCTATACTCCCACTCAAATAGAAACCCCTGTGAGTACCCTGTAATCAAAAAACTACTAACCAGATATGGGCCATATGTTAGTCAAACTCGCTCTGAGAACATCTAACCTCACTTTGACACCATTTCACAGGACCTAAGTTCCCCAAAGATCTGACACAACTTGTCAGATTAAGAGCACATATGATTACCTTTGTATAAGCAACTTAAACATGTGGAAATAACCAGAAGAACAAATAACTATCAATGAGAAACAACATAGAATATGAGAGGCAACACACAATTGTATTCAACTCAGTTAGAAGGAAATTACAATAAAGAGATCACACTCTTCTTCCACTTCGTGGGCTTACAGTAATCTTCCCTCAAGAGTAATCTTCTCTCAATAGGTCACAACACAGCTAACACAAGTTGTTGTTCACCTCATTGTACTGTCAGTACAACCGAGTACGAACTGATACTCCAAGTAGATCTCACCATGATCTTGCTCCTTGATGTATTGCTGTCACCTTGGATCTTGCTCCCCTGCCAATCTCCTTTTGACCCTCGCATACACACACCCCTGCAAACCAACCTGATCTTACTTATCACATGTAGATCTCCTCCATGATCTAGCAACACCCTGTAGACCAACCCTGATCTTACATACATGAAGAATCCTACTTGATTCTACCATGGGAAGAACTCTCCAAGTTCTACAAGTTCTACACTTAACAATACAGCCCATGAGTCTATTATATATATCTCATGCATACAATGATTAGACTTGCGGCTCAAGACTCAAACTAGTCTTTATCATGCAAACAACCCATTCACTTAACTGACTGTTCATCAACAACAGTTCTAGAACCGCACAGGCGACTGACATCGGTCCCTATCTAACTAGAGGTCATCGACGTTGGCTGACTACTGTCGAGGTCAGTTTCCTTCTGCATTGTCCACTGACCGACGTCGGTGATCCTGTCGACACCGGCGACTGCATACTCAACATCCTCCATGTTTGCAACAAGGTGAAGCTTTTAGCTCCACACCCTAAAAATCTCCCACTTAGAGATAAATAGCTGCACCTATACCTATACCATTACTTTGTCTAATCTATATCCTGACTTGTATTCCTCTTCAAGCTCCCACTTGAAGACCACCCACCACACACCCTATGGTGCTACACCTATGTCTGAATTTCTCCATTCTCAGCTTACCTTCTTTTGCCATTGCTATACTCCCACTCAAACAGAAACCCTTGTGAGTACCTTGTAATCAAAAAACCACTAACCAGATCTAGGCCATCTGTTAGTCAAACTCACTTTGAGAACATCTAACCTCGCTCTGATACCATTTGATAGGACCTAAGTTCCCCAAAGCTCTGACACAACTTGTCATATTTAAGAGCACATATGATTACCTTTGTATAAGCAACTTAAACATGCAGAAATAACCAGAAGAACAAATAACTATCAATGAGAAATAACCCAAAATATGAGAGGCAACACACAATTGTATTCAACTCAGTTAGAAGGAAATTACAACAAAGAGATCACACTCTTCTTCCACTTTGTGGGCTTACAGTAATCTTCCCTCAAGAGTAATCTTCTCTCAATAGGTCACAACACACAGCTAACACAAGCTGTTGTTCACCTCATTATACTGTCAGTACAATCGAGTACGAACTGGTACTCCAAGTAGATCTCACCATGATCTTGCTCCTTGATGTATTGCTGTCACCTTGGATCTTGCTCCCCCACCGATCTCCTTTTGACCCTCGCATACACACACCCCTGCAGACCAACCTGATCTTACTTATCACATGTAGACATCCTCCATGATCTAGCAACACCCTGCAGACCAACCCTGATCTTACATACATGAAGAATCCTACTTGATTCTACCATGGGAAGAACTCTCCAAGTTCTACAAGTTTTACACTTAAAAATACAACCCATGAGTCTATTATATAGATCTCATGCATACAATGATTAGACTTGCGGCTCAAGACTCAAACTAGTCTTTATCATGCAAACAACCCGTTCACTTAACTGACTGTTCGTCAACAGTAGTTTTGGAACCGCACAAGTGACCAACGTCGGTCCCTATCTAACTGGAGGTGACCAATGTCGGCTGACTACTGCTGAGGTCGGTTTCCTTCTGCACTGTCCACTGACCAACGTCGGTGATCCTGCCGATGTCGGTGACTGCATACTTAGCATCCTCCATGTTTGCAACAAGGTGAAGCTTTTAGCTCCACACCCTAACAATAATATCTATTTTGTTTTGGTTGTGTAGATCTAATGATAGATGAGGTTAAATGGGTATCCCTAGTTATGGTTGCACACCATGACATTTTAGATGGGGTGCTGGCTTCATACGACCCCATGATGATAGATGATCCTATGGTACCATCTACCCTAACCCAAGTAGGTTGGTTTACATTAGTGGGTGAGGCCATGAGCTAGTTACATACATGTAAGGATGGATTTCAACCACCAGTAGGGGTGAGCGAGGGAGAGGCATAGGCCTTGGCTCAAGAGAGAGTAACACATATGGATACTATAGTTCATCTTGGATAGGTGCAGGCCTAGGTGGTCAATTTATAAGGATAAATAGTAGGATTGAGATCCCAAACTACCTCATTACAATATACCATTCAGATGGGATAGTTCCAACATCTATGGGTAGCGTGGCTAGGCCATATGATAGGCATGATGGAGCCCAACTATAGAGATGGAACTAAGCATTTTGTATTTTGTACCTTGTTTTATATAACACACATGATATATATAGATATTGATTTTGACAGTTGGATTTGATTTCATGAGTTATATTTGGTTATGGATGTTGATGTATGGATATATTTCATTATAGCACATGTATTTAGCTTTTGTTGTATATGTTATGGGAAATATATGCGGAGTGTTTTTTTTTAGTATTATGTGATACACATGTATGGTTAAAAATAAAAAGGAAAAAATGACTTGGAAAAGTATAAATAATAAAAAAAAATGTACTAAACACTATATCATGATGGAAAATGTGTAATAATAAAAAATGACTAAATATAATAAACCAAAAATGGTAAAATGGATAACCAAATATTTTCAAACCATGAAAAGATTTATACCAAATTAAAACAAGTAAAATCACACTATATCATGTTGGGAAGTATGAAAATAATGTTATAAAATGGAAGGCATAAGAAACACCAAATGGTATAAAAAATAAAATAATTAAGTCAACCAATCATACTAAATCACATTGGGAATTATAAAAGAGAAACAAAATTGGAAAAATGAACTTAAATTGATCACACTAGTTCAAGATGGGAAGTACAAAAAACTTTAAGAAAAATGGTTGTATTCTTACATGCAATCAAAATATAAGAATATAAAAGTGAAAGATCAATGAAGTAAGCATAAAACATACTATATCAAGATGGGAATCATGTCAATGCCATGTAACTCATGATAAATTACTTCTTATCTCAAATTTAACACATGTAATTTCATTATGACTTGGGTATTGGAAACTTTTGTGAGGAAGGTCTAGTCCTATCCCTGATCTTATGTTAAAATAAATGTTTCTAATGGTAATTTGTGAGGAAGGCCTAGTCTTATCCATGGTTTTATACTACAACTCACAAATGAAATCCCTAGGGTGAGTGATCAATGAACATAACAATATTTCTCAAGGGGAAATATTAGGATTGTTGTGAATGAAAGAGGGAATGCAAAAATCATAATGTAGGCATCTATGAGAAGATTTTAGGAAATATGAGGCACACTAACGAAATAAAAAAGACACTGAGTGGCTAGTGACCATCAATATACAAGGCTACCCATTCACAATAAGCATAAATATGCATATGCAAATAAGTGAGATACTAGTATTGAATCATGTTGGTTATTTGAACAAAAAAATTAAAATGGACCTACCTTCCCATAACGTATTCCCCATTATTCAAGACCTCTTACAAAATTGTCAGTCTATTGTGAAGTTTGGGTACTTTTATGAGAAAGTAGGTAGCACTAAAAGTTTTTTTTTAATTCTCCTTTCCTAATCTACTGACCTACTACACACCAATGTACCTCGACTCTATTATGATGCCAATTTTGGAGTTTGAGCTTCAATTAGAAAAAGTAGGTGTGATTTGAATCACATCTTTTAGTGTGATTTGACTTTTGAAATTTTTAATGTTACCTTTTGTATCATTGCCTTTTGCTAAAAATGATTTGGCTTTTAAATTTTATGGATTTTAAGATTTCTCCTCCATACAAACTTGGAATGACCAATCATGAGAGACAAAGTGATACAAAAAAATGAGCTTTAGACTTTGGATAAAGGAAGCTACGTATCCAAAGACATAACTAAATAAAACACTTAGGCTTACTTATGAACCAATATGTTATCTCAATTTTCAACCATGTGTATGCTTAGTTTGTGAAAGGAAATAAGGGGAAATAAAGGGATATCTAAGGTGGACCGGTAAAATGAGATTATAATGAGATGATTTATTTGCTAATTGATCACATGGTAAATAAGGATTACTAAGGGTATCAAGGTTTGTATAACTAAGTCACAATAATGATTATCCATGTTAAAAATATATGGTAACAAATAATCATGGGAAAAGAATAAGACATCCATGGAAATAAATGAACTTGTAAAGAGAAGCATGTAATCATGAAAAGAATCCATAAGAGATCAGAAGTAAGGAATATGACACCATAGATAACATATAGTGAGAAATATAAATATCCATATAAGAGAGATAAGTGAATGAAAATTTGACATAGTGTCAAATGATATAAATTAGATAAATATAAATTTGGAGCACACATCCGATCCAAAATGAAGAAGAAAGTGAAGGAACACCATGTTATGTTCATAAATTTTGGTAAATTTGTCCATAAACACTATAAATAACATATGATAAATCTCTATGAAGCTGGACCTAGACTGAAATGAGGGTCTCATTGATCTTTAGAGAAAACTAGAAAAATACCTCTCATTGAATCTCCTTGATGGAAAATGTAGACATGCCTGAAGGATCATGCTCATGAGGGCCATTGTGCTTAAGATACTCTAGAGAAGGAATATGAGTGAAATACATAGGACATAAAGGAGCCACCAGTAGAGAAGGGACCACCATTGAAGGAGGATCCATAGATGAAGGAAGATCCATAGGTGGAGGATCCATAGGTGGGGAAGGGACCACATATGGAGGAACCACAAGGAAAGAAGGGGGCCTTATTACATGGGTGACTTGTGGGAGGAGAGATATTAGGTTCAAGAATGGTCATAAGGTGATCCTGGAGATGATACTAGAGGATGTGACAATGATTGGTATCACATTAGTGCCAAAGACAATACATCTATCCATATTTAGGAATATATTTAGGTGACAACTTGGGGGGAGGTATAGTCTTATCTATAGGTTGAGGAAGAGTAGGATTCAAGGTATTGATATATTGTTAAATATTTTAAAAATGGGTAGAAGAATGATTATCTATGTTGTGGAAGCAATAAATATGCTTGTAAGTAGACTTTGTGGGATACAAATAAAAGGAGTAAAAGCAAAAGCCAAAGAAGGATGGTATAATTTACAATCTATAGTCCAATGATCAATAGCTCTTTGAATGTCATAGTATAAATTATTAGCCTATTAGGCCAGAAAAGGAGTAAGTGGTGGTAAAGGAATCAGGCCATCACCAAGGGGAGGTGGGGTTGGTGGAGAGACTAGATGAGGCTTGACTGAAGGAAAAACTAAATCAAAAGTAGGAAGAGTCTCAGCTAAATGGAGAGTGGGAAGAGGATTTAGACTAGGCTCAACTAAGAGAGGAGCAAGATGCATACAGGGTTTAAGTAAAATAGAAAGCATCTCAGGGGGAAGCCATCTATAAGGATCTTGGTATCTAGCAAAGTGATAGGGACTAGTCATAACACAATCCATAAGCATGCTCTTAAGAGGTTCTTAAAAAACTAGGGGTGTGCCATGCAAATGCACCATCTCTACCCTATGAAAAAGATATATCTCTATAAAATTAAGAACTATATAAGATGGAAGGAGATAAGATAAATGAAAAGACTAAAATAAAGAAGAATGATAACAATGAATCTTAGCATCTTGAGCATGAACAAGACCTCATAAAAATGGGTCATCTAAAGTATAACCATCATCATAGTTGGGTGTATGAAGATTAATTATGTAGGTAGGTATGACCTTCTCATCATAGCTGGCATGATGAATATAGTATCTAGTCTTAATTAAGACTATAGGTATATCACCACTAGGTGGTTGACAGAAATGTGGCTTCAAAGATGGTGGAAGCTAAGAAATGAAATGAGGAGAGATATCAAAAGTTTTTATATTAGGGTTGATCTCATCAAGCTCATCATCATTGAAATCTAAGAGGTTAGGTGGTAAATTCCTGATGAGTTTAGGGTGACCATGGTAACCTCACATAGAGTTGTGAGGGAAATTAAAATGTTGAGATTTTTAAAATGGAATACTCGACAAGGGTTCAAGGGTTTGAATTTTGAATATATCATGGTCTTGTAATTGTTTTAAATTCCAAGACTTAGTGTCACCTTGAATCTAATAGATTGCACCATTGTGAGGGAACTTGTCACATTGGTAGGCAAAAAATATGATAACCCTCATGCGATGAGTCCATGGCTTGTCAAGCAAGTTATTATAGGAAAAGGAAAATTTAAAGATCATAACCTTCACTCAAATAGTGATAGGTGGGATGGTAATAGGGATCGACACAAAACATAAGGAAGGCATTTGCCTTTGATCATATCCTTAACATGTGTTGCATGTGGAATTAAGATAAGTAACTAGAATAAAAAAATAGCAAACAATAAGAGATACAAGAAACCACCCTAAAAACTTGTATTAAACTCTTTACAAAAGGAATACAATTGAAGAAAATTCTTTTCTTCCACACCTCTCTCAGATGTATAGATCTCTCTCTAGGTCTCTTTCCCTCAAGAGCTCTCTCTCTCAATTACAATCAACTCCAACAACCTGGAATGATTCACATATACAATTCTGTACTATTCAACACTCTCCTACAATAAGCTATGAAGAATTATCCTATTATATAATAATTAGGAAACATGAGCATACAACTACAGCCATTAGATGCACCTCCTAATCAAGGGCTCTAAACAATCTTACTAATAATAGAGATGCAGACTTAAGACTATCACTTAATCCTAACATGCAAACACTCTGTTTTGTCCATGAAAATAGCTTTTTGGACGCACAGGTAACTAACATCGGTTCTTGCTTGTTTGCCTATGACCGACGTCGACCAATCCATGACCAATGCTGGCATCTCTTGGTCTGCTCCTGACTGACATTGGTCGCTCCTGATCGATGTCGGTGATTGTGTAAACCTGCAACTTTTGCAATCCGCTCACTTGGTGAAGCTTTTAGCTCCACACCTTAACAGGAAAAGGAAAATTTAAAGATCATAACCTTCACTCAAATAGTGATAGGTGGGATGGTAATAGGGATCGACACACAACATAAGGGAGGCATTTGCCTTTGATCATATCCTTAACATGTGTTGCATGTGGAATTAAGATTGCATTTAGAGTATCCAAGGGTTTTAATGAAGTCAAAGGAGGAAACACAAGTACTTAAATCCTCACCAGTAAAGGCTTGCTTGACTTAGATGTCACCAATTTAGATGCTTATAAAAAGGGGAAGATCATCCTCATGAAGTAAAATATCATTTAAAATCATAAAAGCAATAGGGAATTTGAGATAAAGAGAAGTGTCCACTATTTCATCAATGTGTATAGACATATCTTTGCATTGTTATAAGATGCTATCTTCTAACCCAAATAAGTTATCTTCACATCCTGCTAGGGGAGGATGGGGGATGTTCATTTTGCATAGGAGTTGTATAAGGAAGTTGCAATGATGTGGAGAAGTCCACATGAGTTTGAAAAAGGGAATTTGAGATGGGAGATAGGTAAGCTCTGTGATAGGGTCCCATTAATCATAACCCATGAATGGAATACTAGAGAGAGGTGCGTAATGTTGGAAGAGTTCCTCAAAAGGAAGATTATAAGTGCATGTAAATTTGTGTTGATAGGATGACAAAGGTTTAATTGGGGGACAAATTAGTTAATTATCATGAGAGATTGGGGTAGTTGATGTAGGTTTATTTTGTGATAGATTTGAAGAAGTGGTATTAGAAGGTTGAATATTATTGGTGATGGGTAAAGAGGTTAGAGAAATTATAGAAATGGTATGAGAGGTGTTATCCAATAGAGGTGTTGGAATGTGTTCATTGAAAGAGATAAGGTCCGTTTTCCCCAACTTTGTTAGGTGAGTTAGGGAATAATCTTGGATAACATGTAAAGTGTGAGATGATTGGTGTGTGTGGGTAGGATGAGAATCAATGAAGGCAATGACCCTTTGTGTATTAATCATTTTGACCACATTATCTTTGGGAGTGGGGTCTATAAAATTATCAATGTTATTGGTGGAAGGAGTAGGCTTTTCATGATTGTCTTGATGGTTTGGAAGAGGGTCTTTATAAATGTCCAGATGAGCATTAACTTGGTTCAAATCTTGATTTTTTATTATGTGTTTCATGAGCTTTAAAGGAAATGTCATAGGCTTGTTGATGTTTACAAATGAGAGAATCATTGTCAAAATTTGGACCAAGGAGGAAATCCAAAGCTAAGTTACACAATTGCCTACAAGTCTCATGATAGTGACCCCAACTAGCATGAAACCAACTGAATTTATTTGAAACATACCATGATTTCATAGGGAGAGTGGGATCAAGCTCACATGGAAGATACATTGATAGACACTTTTAAAGTTTTGCTAAGGATAATGGCTTATGAACATTGAAGTTGTTTATTAAATAAAAATGAGGATTAGGGATGTGGTTTAAAGGGGAAGCTTGTTTCAAAGCAAGGTCAAAAATAATATCTTGAATATTATGAATTGTATCATAGGAATCAGTGACACCATCATTAGTAGCATGATGATTTTAATATTTTATAAGCATGTGAGTGCCCAAAGGAGGTTGGGATGGCTCAAACTGACGTATGAGAAAATATTAGATCTTGGCTTGGCCGAGGGCCTCTTCTAAAGTTTGTGGAGAGAGAATCCTAACCCAATATTGTAACTTAGGATAGAGAGCCTTGGTGAATAAATAAAAGAGGTTATCATCCACCATGTTATGTTCACATTTATTAGACAAGGCCTTCTATCATTTGATGGAAGCTTGTGCAATTTCTGTCTCAAGTTACTTGCAATTAATAAAATGAGGTAAGGTATTCTCAAGGAGGTCACTAGTTTGAAATTCTTATACTATAACATTAACTAAATATTCCAAACTGTTGATGGAATGAGACTTGAGTTGGTTATACCAATCTAAAGCATCTTTGGAGAAGGTTTTTACTAAGAGCTTGGTAGCAATGAAAGTGTTTAATTTGAACTAATCTTTGTGTATATTTTTGAATATTTTAAAGTGTAAGGTAGGATGAGTTGACCCATTGTAGCTAATTGTAGGGGTGATACCTCTTATATCTATGTTGGGAATTTGAGGTGTAAGATGTTTTTTTTGAGGACGTTTATTCATTTTGTTAATAACAGGTGGTTAAGGAATAAGGTTGACATGGGAATCCCTATGGGGGATGGGTGGGGGGAATTTTGGTTTTACACTCCCCATGGAACCTATTGAGGTTGATTTTGGAGATGAATAAGGTGATTCTACATTTGCATCATTTGGTTGGAATTATTAGCTTGGAAAACATTCATTTGGTTAAGAATTAAAAAAAAAAATTGATGCATTTAAGTGGTGTTGTGTGCAATATGAGAAACATTAGCATTGGTATTAGTTGCTTGGGTACCATTATGAGTAGTGGCATGTGTGATATTAGTGGCTTGAGAGGCATTGTTATAAAAAGAGGCACTAGTGGCATGAATATAATGTGTTGCAAAAGATACAATAGTATAAGGATTAGAAGAAGAAGAATCATTAGTGGCATGATTAACATTGGTATCAAATGATTCAAGTGGAAGGATTGAGAAGAGTGGGTCTTTGAATGGCCTACTAGATGTTGAATCTTCCATCTTAGTAGATATACTTGGCATGGAGGTAGAATAAATCAAGGAAGAAGAGGTCATAATATGAGAAGGGGTCAAAATAGAAGGAAGAGGTTGAGAGACAAAAAATCTATTGACCCCAAATCCATGTGAGAATATGGGGTAAGGTGAATGGGGTTCTTCTTCTTGATCACTTATTATAAGGTTGTAAATAGTGGAAGGGTCTTTTCTTTCATGTTAAGGAAATTCATTAATGAAGAAAAGCATTTATAGAGAATACTCTAATTTACGTTGATCTTCTAATGAGAACAAAGGCTTATGAACTAAGGATGCATGAGGAGTCCCATAATTAGTAGTATGAGTGCCTATATGCACATTACTTCTGTTTAGAGTAGGAGCCACACATTATTTATGGGGAAACCTATTAGTATTGGTAATTCTCATCATATATATTGAGTTTAACTCTGTGTTATCTTTAAATATGAAGTTCATGATGAAAAAAAATGACTAATAAGGATAATAATGATGCAAATACAAAGGTATATAATAAGATACAAAGTTGAATCAGTCAACTATGTTCTATAACCCAATAGACATGTAAGAATACACAATCATTCAGGTTAACTATGTATTGCAAACAAGAAAGCTAAATTAGTTGATAAGGATACATAATCATGCAGATCAACTGTGTACTATTGAATAGAGAACTGAATAATAATATTAGAATACATATTCATGTATATCGATTGTGTAATATTGGAAAGAAGGTAAAAACAATTTTTAAGAATTTGTATCGACTAGAATGATAGTGTGCTGAAATAAAGGAATTTTTTTTGAAGATAGTTTGAATTGAGAATGAAAGTAAACACATAAATAATTAGATTAATGTGATTGATCCAATTGGGGAACACATCACAAACCTTGCACAAATGCTGATTGTAAGATGGAATACAAAGGTTGTTAGTCAAGCATTAGTCAATAAATCAAAGAGAAATGCATAGAAAACTAAACAAACAAATCCAACCTATTCTAATGGGGTTTGTAAATGATAATAAGAAATAAATGAAAGAAAACAATTATCAATTACCTTCCCAAGTGGTTCCACCACCCAAGAGTGGCTCCAAGTGTGTTCTCCTCTTGATCTAGATCTCTAGTCTTTATCAACAATGGCTTCTTTGCTCCTTCATTGCCTCACGAAATCTATGCAAAACCTAGGGTCATGATATAATATATCTATTTTACCTATTTCTTGAAGCCAATCCATATGAAAATAACACAATAATCAAAACACAAATGACTTGTGGAGAGATTTTAGAATTATAAGTTTACACAATTGAAGCTTAAGAAATGTGAGTGAGAGGCCTCCTATTTATAGATTTTTGTAATTGATCAAAATGAACTATGATCATCCATCTTGAGATCAAGATGTATGGTCAATAATCCATTCAATTCTAGAGGCTAAAATCAATAAATGACCTCATAATGATTTGGGGGGAAGGGGCATTGATTAGGCATGGGTGCCCATAATTTTGATATTTTATGCATTTATGGCTTATGGATGTCACCCCATAGATCATGTCATTATGATGATGTAGTTAATAGGAATCAATTTCAAAAATAAATATTCAATAACCTCCATGGAAAATCAACTTAAGCTCTTGATTTGAATTAATTAACCTTAAACAAGATTAATCAATATTTGTGCAATTCTTCGGAAATTGGCCCTCAATTAATCAAAATGGTCAAAAACTCATATTACTATGTCATAATTTGACTCAAAAAGAATTGGAAGGTGATGTTAGATGTGATGGGACAATCATCCCATTTAGGATGTTGCCAACACAAAATAACAAAGGTACGTGATATGTACTAATGAATTAGAAGAAAAGAATGATCCAGAGTACAAAAAGGTAAAATCATCATTTTAACTTGAAATGAATTGATCAAAGTTAGGAATTACATAAAATACATTGCCTAATTTAGGGATACATTGGCCTAAATTGGCACTTATTTATGACAAAATTAAACCATTTAGTGTGTTTTTAATGATTTTGACCAAATTGGGCATTTGAGTGCAATTCAAGTAAGATTGACAATTTCAACACCAATGGTGTTAGGAATTAGATGTCTACATTTTCCCTTGTTTAAGAAGGCATGGAGAGACATTTAAGTGAATAAAAATATTTTCAAATAAAAGAGTTGTCAAGAAGAAATGGAAATGACCCATGATGCCCCCTCAAGAGGACACACTAGGATGAAAGAGAAGAATCGACTCTTAAAAAGAGAGGGAAAATGAGAGATTAACCCATGGAATAGATCACATCTAACCAAGTTAAATATTGCACTTGTGGTTAGCATTAATGATCAAAATATAATTAGAGACATAATGGGCCCCAAAGGTAAGGGAATGGGAAGGATTCAATCTAAACATATACATGACACACTTAGAACGTACCCAATTTGAGAGTGTAAGCTACATGCTTATGACATTGATCAATCTCGAAACAAGTTGCACACTAAAACATTACCATCATGGGAAATAGTGTGGAGATCTTGGAATTAGAATAAAAGGAGAATGTGGTCCCCAAAATATGATAATAAGAAGTGCCCCAATAGGGTAGATTTAATCATGGTAAGATAATTGTGCCCTAGTACAATTAATTTTGATCATTGATAAAGAATAAATAATGGACTTGACCCCATAGGGATGATTTAGATTTGTGACTTGTCTGAAATGTTGTGCCCCAACATGGGAAAATTGTCAAATAATTAGCTTAAGGATATAACCTAAAACATAGATTAAAGTGGGTGGGCTCAAACATAGATGCAATGGTGGAATGGCTGCTAGAGCCACAAAAAACCATGCATATGAGGATGCACAAAGGGATGAAAGAGATGAAAATAAGAATGAATATGGATGGGTTGATCTCAATAGAAATTGAGCACTGTCTACATAGTTCCATAGATGCATGTTCCAACATGAACTTCAGGCCAATGTAGTTCACCCAAAAATAAGAGAGAATGGAATGAAGGATGATGAAAACTAACCAAGAATTGATTATATTCATGATGTATTCAAAGAGATACATGTCTAAGTATAGAGTCAGGTACTAAACCTATTGAGCCTAGTTTATGCATAGTGATCTTGAGACCTATTCATTAGGGCTGTGTTAATGTTAAGACTTGAGTCTACAGCATAAAGTGCTTTCTATAGCACAATAAATCAACCATCATAAGTATGAAAAAGTCATGATGAAATTTCATTTCAATTATGTGGAGCTGGTTCAAATGTAAATACCTATAACTAAGGATAATGTTAAAATAATAACCAAATCAAAAGTTATAGCTATTTACATTTAAACAAAAAATCAAAGACAAAGAAAAAGATAAACATAAATGAACCTAACCTAAATCAAGATATGAACAATCAAGATTCAAGAAGGAACAATAATGTTTAGAAAAAAATAAGAACAAATTAATAACATAAGATCAAGGTATAAATAATCAATATCCATGTGGACCTTTAAGATGTTCTTAAAAGTAAAAGAGAAGAGCAAAATCAAATAGGGAAACACAAGGCCAAGTTGAGATAAGAAGTAATAAAAAGATAAAAAGAAAATAAATAAATGAAGAGGTGCGAAAGCAGGAAAAAACACCAAGAAAAAACAACAATAAAACTCAAATAAACACACACAAATAAAAACCAAGTTAGTGTGGTTTAAATATAATTGTTCATGCACGTATGGTAGAGGTGTTACTTTCCACCACAAAATAACAAAGAACAAGGACACAAAAGTTGTCCCATATTTAAAAAGTAAAAATGGTAGAATAAATGGGGGAAGAGAAGAAAAGGAAGGGGTTGGCTAAGTTGACTTTAGATGTACAAGACAAGTGGACACTACCTACATAGTTCTATGGACTCATGTTCCAACATAAACTTTAGGCCAAATGTAGTTCTCCCAGGAAGTGGGATAGAAGACATGATGATGATCAAAAACATATGATTAATGTTGTAGAAGAAGAGGGGAAGACTTGATAAATGAGATTGGTCTCGAAAAATAACAAGTTGGTGAGACAAGATGACAAGCCAATGAGACTAAATTTGCTTGCAAAATGGTAAGAGCATGGCATGGTGGGATGAGAGAGAATGATCTTATAAAATAGAAAGTACATGGGACAAGATGAATAACACAACAAAAAGTTAGTAGGATAAAATGCTTGTAAAATGGTAAGAGCATGAGGATCAAAATGTACAAAAGCTAAGGACAATGTTTTTGTTCTTTTGTGAATCATTTTCTAATGTTTTTGGAATACAATATGTACAAATGGGACCAACTAGTCAAGGAGATACTCATTGGAGAGTATAAGCTCTAATAAATAGCTAAGTCAACTACAATGGCTCACATGAATATAAATAATGGAACATGGAACTAATTGAGAGCTCCAATAAAAGTTAAAGTTGACTGCAATGGCACATGCTCACAAATCGATGAGAGTGAGGAAAAAGGGTGATTGAGCTGATCTCAATAAGAATTGAGCACTACCTACATAGTCTCGAAGGACCCCAAGTTAATGTAATTTAAAAAACATGGTAAATGGAACATAAAGGTATAATATGCCTAAAAAGGGTCCATAGGGTTGCTCGCAAGAGATGAGGCATGGTAATGGAAAATGATAATTGGGAAAGTGAAAAATGGTTCTACTACTCTTGTTGATAGGGAGATGCACATCCTAGTCAATATGTGAGACAACAAAAATGATCAATTTTAAAGTTGTTATCCAATACCCTTTTGGAAAAGCTACTTTATCAAGAACTTGTTATTGATCTGGATCTCAATAATGTGTTCATGATCTTTGTTGGTCATTGAGTATTTTTACTTCAAACGTCAAGACAAGATATCCTTATAGCCTCTACAAATGAAAGTAATACCAGTGATGGTAAATAATGTTAGGATAAATGATATAAGTAGTTAATAAATATGTGGGTGATAATGAAATGCATAATGAATGGGAAATAAATGAATATTGGGAATTTTAGTCACATGTAATGTTGTTGATGCCAGATTTGACATAATTTTAGTTAAGGTGGGGCCAAAGATATTTGAAGATGCTCTTGATAGGACCACCAAATTATTCTATTATTTGATCTTGAGAGTCACTACCATCTGATTATATTATATATTGGAAGCTAAATTGATTTGTTCTTTGATAATGTCTTTAGTAATTAGTGAAGAACTTTTGTGTTCTATTTTTGGTACCTCAATGAGGTTTTCATCAATAAATTTGTCTTGATTATCCCATATTGCCTCCAAGAAGTTTTCATGAAGATATGTTATCATTTGACTTTGATTGTCTTCTAGTGCCTTCAAAAAGGTTTCACTAAAAGATGTTGAGTTTATTCTTTGATCATCCCCTAGCACCTCTGAAAAGGTTTCACTAGGAGATTGTTCTTGTTCTTCTTCTTCATGAATTTGGTCTTGAACCCCTTAATATTTTTGGAAATGGTATGTCACCATAGATTTAGTTCAACAAAGTGTGATTCTATTAGTCCCAATCGATGTTTATGGGAGGTGGAATGTTAATATAATGGCTATGTTGGGTAGTGATGCTGGAATGATGAATGGTAGCACAATCCTCATAGAATATACTAGGAGAACCTATGTCGATGCTGAAGTAATCATCCTCAAAGACCATAGAAAGATCACAAATATATTCAAATTGATCTATAAGGTAATTATAACCAATGCTATAACCACCAATACTATATTTTATTTCTAATTTTGATTATGATACAAGGGATTCTAAATCTGATGTCACAATTGATGTTGATTCTATTTTTGATGCTAAATTTGATGTCAGTTCAAAAATAGAACCTAACTCTAATGTTGTTTCTTCATTTGATATGCTTTTGATCCCACAAGTTCCCTATAAGGGATGGGGGAGAGCATAAACATACTTTTTTACACAAATAAATCTAACAAAGTAAATGATAAATAATTTACATAAAACAAAAACTTAGAAGTGAGTTCAATTTTAAAGTAATAAAATGAAATATTTGGTGGTGTTCTTTGGCCCATTGGCTGTAATTTGCAAAGCTTTCAAAGAACAACTACAGAATAATTCAAGTAAACACCCTAAATTTTTCTTTAAGCACCAAATAGAAATTCTCAATTCTTTTTAAGAATCCAAAAAAGGTTTAAAAAGACTTAAATAAGCATGATTGGATCACTTTCCAAGTACTTCCTGTAAGAAAATTGTTAGAATGTTGTGTAACTTAAAAGCTCTTTTATTGGTTAGTACATGATGTTTGAAAATAAATGATATCAATCATAAGAATTGATGCCAGTCGACTAAGACCATCATCGACCACCTATCAACTCAAAGGCAAAATCACAAAAGATAAACACATTGGGTTAGGTAATGGTTAGTAAAAATCTTAATAAAACTTGTAAGGTAAGGATTAGATAAAGAAAACACAATTCAATAAAACCAAACAATGACGATTATAAACATTAAAAAGGTTCAAACTCCTATTTAAAGATTTTGTGAAAAATATATACAACTTTAAGCCAAACTAATAGCATATTATAAATTTTTTGGATAAAGCATGTGGTTTTAAAAAAAAATCATAAAAAATAGAGTTTGTATGACCCCAAACCAAGCTCTAGAAAATGGATTACTAACTCTTAGGTCTGTACATTGCAAAACCACAACTCCAAAGTGCAATAATGCAATTCACTATGCAAAAACATGATTTCAAAAGTTGTTGTTTTGTATTTTTGGTATTATAGCTATAGTTTTGCAATATTATGACTGTAAATGATGATATCGCAACTTGTAAAATCATGGTATTACAATATCATGACTGTTTCTTTGTCAACAATGGTTAGAGCTCTAGTCTTTGTCAACAATGGTTTCTTTGCTCCTCCATTGCCCCGAGAACTCTATGCAAAACCTAGGCTCATGATATAAACTATCTATTTTTACTATCAATTGAAGCTAATCTAAATTCAAATAACACAATAATCAAAACACAAATGACTTGTGGAGAGATTTTAGCATTATATGTTTACACAATTTAAGCTTAATAAATGTGAGTGAGAGGTCTCCTATTTATAAATTTTTAAAATTGATCAAAATGAACTGTGACCATCCATATTGAGATCAATATGTGTGGCCAAGAATACTTTTAATTTTTGAGGCTAAAATAAATAAATACCCTCATAATGATTTGGGGGGAAGGGTTATTGATTAGGCATGGGTGCCCATAATTCATATATTTTATCTATCTATGGCTTGTGGATGCCACCCCATAGATTATGTCATTATGATGATGTAGTTAATATGAATCAATTTACAAAAATAAATATTCAATAACCTCCATGGAAAATCCACTCAAACTCTTGATTTGAATAAATTAGCCTTAAACAAGATTAATCAATATTCGTGCAATTCTTTGGAAATTGGCCCTCAATTAATCAAAATAGTGAGAGTCATATTATTGGGTTATAATTTAACTTGTGAAGAATTGGAAGGTGATATTAGATGCATTGGGACCATTATCCCATTTAGGATGTTTCCAACACAAAATAACAAAGGTACGTGATATGTACTAATGCATTACAAGAAAGAGTGATCTAGAGCACAAAAAGGTAAAATCATTATTTTAACTTGAAATGAATTGATCAAAGTTAGGAATTACATAAAGTACATTACTCCATTTAGGGATGCATTGACCTAAATCGAAACTTGTTTATTATAAGCTTGAACCATTTATTGTGTTTGTAGTTATCTTGATGAAATTGGGCATTTGAGTGCAATTCAAGTAAGATTGACAATTTCAACACAAATGGTGTTAGGAATTGGATGTCTACATTGACCAATGTAAGTTTTAAAATAAAACACGTAATGATAAAAGAGAAAGAAATCAACTAAAAATCAAATGCTAACTAATTGGTGACCCTAAGTGTTATTAGATTATGAGAAAGTTTTGATTTTAGTGTGATAGGAAAGTTGGTTGAAATAGGGAATTATAAGGTAGTCTAAATTTAGCTTCAAGATGTTTGGGATGAAATAAATGTATATTGGTAATAGTAATTGCTTAGTATTGGGTCCTACCCCCTCACTTCACAATCCCACAATGATAAGGGTGTCAGATATTATGTCAATATATACCATTAACCACATATTTATACTTGGCCAAAAAACTAATTCAGCTTCCCCCTTGGTGATGAAATCTAAGTAGGTATGCCTTGGAAAGATAAATGTTTAAATGATTTTTGAATGTTAAGTGGTTTGGTAGCATGTGAAAAAGAATAAAATAGTTTAACTAAAATAGTAATTTGAAAAACCATCTATTTAGACTATGTGAGTTACTCTAAGCATGCAAATAACTAAAAAAGAAATGTGAAATAATTACTAACAAATAAAATTTAATTCCTTTATTTAGAATAGTATAGAGTCAATTTTGGTGACACTATATGAAAATAATATAGAATATAGTAGATTGGGTCACTTTTATTCTATAAAAGTAAGGTCTTTAAAAATAGAGTCAAACAAATTGACTATGTCTCTCAAACAAAAGGTAGACTACATAACTAAGTCGACCAGGTCAACCTAGTTAGCTATAGTTTTTTAGTTTTAAAGACTGCTAACTTGTGAAAAACATAACTCAAGGAAGAGATAAAATGATAGAGAAAGAAAAGAAAAGAACCTTGATGGGCTTGAATATGATTTAGATTGAAAATTTATATGATGTAATGCTTTAGTTACTACTTTCAAATTCTGCAAACTAGTTTGATTGATTCTATCGAGTTTTGTAAAATCCTATGTGTTGAAGGAGAATAAAGAATAGGTTGATCTATTCGATAGTGTTCATTGATCTGTATGTTAAAAAATAATTTAGCAAAAATATTTAACCTATTTGATAGTGCATGTTAATATAAAACTAAATAAGAATACTATGTTGAAGTGTTTGATATAGTAACCTGTAGTTGATGAAGACCTAAATAGATAGAACATAGTCATTTTGAAGTGACTGTGCATTAAACCTGCACACAAAAAGCTAGAACTTTATTGATTGATTCAATATAGTATTTTAAATATATAAAAATATAATAAAATGAAAGAAATGATGGCATGAAAGAAAACTTGTAAGGGTTAGCTTTACATCAGGTTTACTAGAATGTATACAAAGGTAAATTCAACTGATCTATAAATCAATCCTAGATCAGAGAAGACAAATCCTATTTACACTTTTGATTGTCGATACATTAGATATTCAGGGTCATGACCAAGATCAATAAACTAAACCTATCCAAGAGATCTCTTACCATAATAATATCACTAGGGAGTGTTCCAAACCCTCTAGTCAATCAAAACTATGCAATAACCCTAACTAGGTCCTATGTTTTCATATTCACTAAACTAATAACAAGTAAAGTCTAATCTAGTGATCACCAAATATTTTGGCACAAAGTGGGGGTAATAAAAATTAAAAATAAACATACATAGAAGACATATACTCACATCAATGTATACATAATCTTAATGCATGGGATAAAAATATAAATGCATATATATCTACTCTTACAAAGGAGGAACAAAGTTAGGAATACTTACCTTTGAAGACAAACCCGTCGAGCCTCAATCTCTCCCTTGACCAAAGTTATTTTCAAGAGGTTATTTTGGTATGAAAGGATGACAAAGATAAGTCATATCTAGGGTATAAAACCTATTAATGCATCCAAAAGACTTCACAAGATCCAAAGAAAGTATGAAACCCTAAGATATGATCCTTAAGTATAATGGTGGATGAGCATATGCATAATATATATCTCTTCTTATTTTCTTCTCTTAAAAATGATGAAATGAATGTGTTTATATAGATGGTTATAACCCTAGTCATTTCTAAAAGTTTAGCCAACAGGGTTGGCCCAATCGACTTTATATCATTATTGACAAAAACAAATTAGGTCTTAGTCTAGGTCAACCAAGGGCCGACCTAGACCTTGAATGAGTTTTGTCAATTATAGTATAGGGTTGATGGGTTTGACAGTGTATCATAAACCATAAAAAAGGATTTTAGGCTAGGGAAGGCCAATGAAGGTAGAAAATGACTAGAGGAGGTACAAAAGAGGAGGTAATGCTTAGGGGAATGTTTTTAGGAGATGGTTGTGTAGATAACAAGTGGTAGTATAGAAACAAAAATCCTATGAAGCACCAATGGTCTGCCCACCCCTTTCCTAGTGCACCCCTTAAGGTGTGCACTTAAAGAGATTGAGATTCGATGGGTTCTTGCAAGATAGAAATCATCAATAATTGATAAAGTTTGAAAATATTATGTGTATACACACACATTCTACATTGTTTCCTTATGGGTGAATTTGGGATTCAAGTCAACTACACAACTAGGAAAAATCCTTAATGAAAGAGATGAAATTTAACCACCTAATGGCCATTATTATGCACTTTGAGTATTAGTCCCAACTAGTATTCATTCTTAGGGATATACAGGTGAGAGAAAACTCTCACCTATATATCCATAAGGATGAGTACATCCTTGATACTATTTTATGTATGTATATATACATGCATTTAAAAAAAAATGAAAGCAAAAAATCACATGTCTAATTTTTAACTTCTAATCTAAATTGGGTAATAATGACTATGGGAGAAACAAGGCCATGACTACCATTTTCCATGGCCCATGTCTAATATGAACACAAATCAAATAAAAATGGGTTTCTAAATAAATATACAAGATAAGATGGTAGTAAAATAACTATAGCCTGCTATACATTTGCAACAATAACCCACTACATTTACACATTTTCAATTTAAAACACCACTTGCCAGATTCTCCCTAAAAATGGCAGTTGTTTCCTCCTTCAATTATTCCTTCTAAGATATTTTGTTGATGCTCATTATTTTCCTTCTCATTTTCATGTTTCCAACTTGGTTATTTCCCCTCTTTATTATTTCTTCCTCAAATTTATCTTCCCCACATTTTTGCATGGATCTAAATTCCCTCCAAGAATTAAACTAACAACTCATAATTGAAATAAAACCATAATGTGTGTATTTACTTCCAACTGAAATTGAATCTTAGTTCAATGAAAACCTATAGTATGGTGGTAACATGTAGAGTTTTTCTTCCAAAATTCCATGCATCATTATCTCCTCCAAATGGTGAAGTCAACAAAACCTAATCATAGAAAATATACTATTTGTTTCCAATAATATGTGGAAAATCCTAATTCTAATTAAGCTTAAGCATGGTAGTGATACATATTACCAAATTTCATATTAACTTATGATATAAAACTTCAACATAAGTATTTATGTTACCACTTCATATGGTTTAAGACATATTTAAATAAAAATCATTTGGTGTTAAAATGTCCCATGGTTCCTAGGGACATAAAAAAAGGGGTTTGCTTGTATTCAATCCATTATAATATGATAATGTTCACTCTATTCTAAAAATGTACCAAAATTCTATATTGTTATCCTTATCAAATTAAAGAATGATCTAAAAAATTAATTCTAATTATAACTCAATAAGAACAACAATTAAGCCTCTATACATCACTATATAGATACACTCAACAAACATGAATGACAAGATTACACAAGCAATGCAGAATGACGACTTTGAATCTGAACTAGTTTGCAAGAAACAAATAAATAATTAACTCACAATAAATCCTAACATGTGATTAAGATAATAATTATAGTCTACTAAAAGTAATCACATAGATAAAGAAAAAAATACCATAGTCATCAACATTCTACTATTTGGTCTAGGTTCATTCTATCTACTCCAAAATACCAAATTTTACCACCCTTTCCATTATTTTTCTCTCCCTTTGTACCAATAAATGAGGGTGAGACAACAATACATCCACCTCAGTCAAACAAATAATAATTATTCTATTATTATCATTGTAACCATGAAATATAAATAACCAACAATAACTAAATACAATACCACTATATCATCATTCTAAGATATTTAAATGCAACTACAATTTTTTATACATTTTCAAATAATTTCAAGTCTTAATACGGTCCATCGATCTCTTCGGGAGTCTCCTAGACTTTACCTTCAATTGTTTGTTAGGGTGTGGAGCTTAAAAGCTTCACCAAGGAGCACACTTATTAGGTTCGAGTCTACACAGACACTGGCGTCGGTCAGGAGTGACCGACGTCGGTCACAGGCAGTTGCAGAGACGCCGACGTCGGCAGAGAATCGGTCGACGGCGGTCACAGACAAGCAGCAGGAACCAACGTCGGTTACCTGCGTGTCCAGAAAGCTATTTCCGTGGACAGAAGCGAGTGTTTGCTTGATAAGTTTGAGTTGTGGACTCAAGATTGCGTCTCTATTATTAGCATTACTATTTTTAGAGCCCTTGTTTAAGTGGTTTAACTATTTGTTGGAAGTACATGCTCAAGTCTCCTAATTCTATATGAAGAATTAGATCTTCCTAGCTTATTGTATTGAAGTAGTTGAATTGGTAGAAGAATTCATTGTGTGTGAAGAACAGTATAGAATTGAATCAATCCAGGCTTGTTGGAGTTGATTGTTCTTGAGAGAGATAGCTCTTGAGGAATAGAGATCTATTGAGAGATCTATACATCTAGGAGAGGTGTGGAAGAAAGAAGCTTTCTTCAATTGTATTCCTTTTGTAAAGAGTTTGTTAATACAAGTTTTCAGGGTGTTTTCTTGTATCTCTTGTTCTTGCTATTATCATTCTAATTACTTGTCAATCTGATTTAATTCCGCGTTTATTGCTGTCACAATTGTAATCTATTATTGGTTTGATCCCCAAACAAGTGGTATCAGAGCCTTGGTTACAGGTTCAGAGCTTGATAATCGGTATCAAAGTTCAGGTTCACTAACAGGTAGTTCAGATCTGTGTAGTGTGTATTGATTACAGGTTCTCACAGGAGTTTCTGCAGGGATTTCTGTTTGAGTGGGAGAAGCAATGGCAGATGATAGTAAATTGAGAATGGAAAAGTTCAATGGCAAAAATTACCAACACTGGAGAATGCAGATAGAGGACTATCTGTATCAGAAAGATCTCTACTTACCGTTAGGAGGTATTGCAAAGAAGCCCAAAGACATGGAGGATGAAGAATGGGAAGTTCTTGACAGAAAGGCTCTGGGTTCTATAAGACTGAGTCTAGCATCCACTGTGATATCCAATTTATCACAGGCAAAGTCTACAGTAGAGTTGATGACTACGTTAGCAAATTTGTATGAAAAACCCTTAGCTTCCAATAAGGTATATCTTATGAAGCAGTTATTTAATTTGCATATGAATGAAGGTGGATATGTTTCTACTCATCTGAATGATTTTAATGGTATTGTGAATCAATTAAGTTTAGTGAATATAGTGTTTGATGATGAGATAAAAGCTCTTTTGATATTATGTTCTTTGCCTGAAAGCTGGCATGGCTTAGTAATGGCAGTAAGTAATACTGCATCTGCATCAAATATTTTGAAAGTAGAGGATGTTGTTAGTGTTATCTTGAATGAGGAAATATGCAAGAAAAGCACAGAAGAGGCATCCAGGAATGCTTTAAGTTTTGAGAGCAGGGGAAGGCAGAAAGAGAAGAGCAAGAAAGGCAGAGCAAGATCCAAATCAAAGGGGAAAGGCAGATCTAAATCCATAAATGGCAGAAGGCCACAATGCTGGAATTATGGAAAGATGGGGCACATAAGCAGAGATTATTGGTCAAAGCCCAAGGAGGACAACCAGCACGAAGGAAAGGAAGAAGCCAAGATTGTAGGTATTGCACAGGATGCTTTAATTTTCTCTCTGCATAATAATATAGAATCTTGGGTATTAGATTCTGGTGCATCTTTTCATGCTACTCCTAACAGGGAATATTTCAGTGACTATATCCATGGAGATTTTGGAATAGTGTATCTAGGGGATGATGAGCCCTGTAAAATAATTGGCAAAGGTAAAGTGCAGCTGAAGATGCAGAATAGCAACACATGGGTGTTGAGAGATGTGATGCATGTTCCTAGCTTGAAGAGAAATTTGATTTTTGCAGGAAAGTTAGGGGATGAGGGTTGTACAGTAACTCTCACAGCAGAATCTTGGAAGGTGACCAAGGGTGCACTTGTTATGGCCAGAGGTAAGAGAGAAGGTACTCTCTATTTGTGTAATTGTGTTACTAACAAATCTCCTTCTGTATTATCTACTTTAGATGTGGATGCTAAATTGTGGCACTCAAGGCTTGGCCACATGAGTGAGAAGGGGATGTCAATTCTTAAGTCTAAAGGTATGCTTTCAGATTTAAAAGGCATAGATCTAGAGTTTTGTGAGCACTGTGTATTTGGAAAACAGAAAAGGGTTAGTTTTCTCAAAATTGGGTCTACTAAGAAGAGGCACAAGTTGGAGCTTGTTCACACAGACGTGTGGGGACCGGCTCAGGTTGCTTCCATTGGAGGATCACAGTACTATGTATCTTTCATAGATGATGCCACAAGGAAGGTATGAATCTATTGTATTAGAAAGAAATCTGATGTATTTGATACTTTTAAAGTTTGGAAAGCTATGGTTGAGAATGAAACAGGTAAAAGATTAAAGTGCCTGAGATCAGACAATGGCGGTGAGTTCTGCAGTCATAAGTTCAGAGATTATTGCTACATGCATGGAATCCATAGGCAAAGGACGGTTCTAAGGACACCTCAGCAGAATGGTATTGCTGAAAGGATGAACATGACAATAATGGAGCGTGCAAGATGTATGAGATTGCATGCCGGTTTGCCCTTACAGTTTTGGGCACAAGCTATTGACACTGTAGTGTACCTAATTAATAGAGGACCCTCTACAGCTCTGGATGGTGGTATTCCAGAAGAGGCATGGACATGTAAAAAGGTTGATCTCTCATATCTCAAAGTTTTTGGTTGTGAAGCCTTTGTGCATATAGATAAGGAAAATAGAAAGAAGCTTGATGCTAAGTCTATGAGATGCACGTTTATTGGCTATGGCTCAGATGATTTTGGTGACAGATTGTGGAATCTAGATACTAACAATGTAATCAGGAGCTGTGATGTTGTTTTCAACGAAAGAGTGATGTATTGTGATCAGCTAAGGAAGTTGAATCAATTTGAGTAGAGCAATGGTGAATTGGATGAGGTGAAAGTCCAAGATGAGCTCGCGGGAAAAAGAAATAATCACTTGCAGGAAAACACAAAGACCGACGTCGGCAGGTTAGGAACCGGCGTCGGCAGGATAGAGACTGACGTCGGTAGAATAGATACTGAGGTCGGTCAGGCAGAACTGACGTCGGCCAGTAACAGGTCTTTAGGTGACCGAGGTCGGTCACTGTCAGAGAATTTGGGTGGACAGCGTGTTGTGGACGAGTCTCAGACACCCATCAGAAGGTCAGAAAGGGTGAGTAAGCCTCCAATTAGATATTCTCCTTCTTTATTTTATTTATTGCTAATCGATGGTGGAGAACCAGAGAGTTTTGAAGAAGCAATACAGGTGGAGTCCAAGAGTGAGTGGGAGCGTGGTATGGTTGAGGAGTTGGAGTCCTTAAGAGAGAACCAAACATGGGATTTGGTTGAATTGCCAGCTGGTAAGAGAACACTTAAGAACAGATGGACCTACAGGTTGAAGGAAGGTGAGAATGGACAGATGCGATACAAGGCCAGATTAGTGGTAAAAGGATTTGCACAAAAGCCAGGTATTGACTTTGGTGAGATTTTTTCTCTTGTTAAAATGACTTCAATAAGGGTTGTTTTGTCTTTGGTTGCTTTTGAGGATTTGCATCTTGAGCAGCTAGATGTGAAGACAACGTTTCTTCATGGAGATTTGGATGAGGAAATCTATATGGAACAGCCAGAAGGATTCGAGGTCAAGGGTAAGGAGAAGTTTGTGTGCAGGTTGAAGAAAAGCTTGTATGGCCTCAAGCAAGCTCCTAGGGAATGGTACTTAAAATTTGACAGGTTTATGACTGAGCATGGCTACAGTAGGTGTCAATCAGACCATTGTGTGTATTTCAAGAGATTTGATAATGGTAGATATATTATTCTATTGTTGTATGTAGATGACATGCTGATTGTAGGGTCTCACATGCAGGATATCTCAGAGCTTAAGGTAAAATTAGCTCAAACGTTTGCTATGAAGGATTTGGGAGTAGCAAAGAAAATCCTTGGCATGAGCATTAAGAGAGACAGGAAAAATCACAGGTTGATATTGTCTCAAGAAGATTATGTGGACAAGGTGTTGAAACGGTTCAATATGCAAGATGCTAAACCGGTAAGCACACCTTTGGCTGGACATTTTAAGCTGAGTAAAGAACAATGTCCTAATTCATATGATGAGGTAGAGTACATGAGTAAGGTTCCATATTCTTCCACAATAGGAAGTTTGATGTATGCAATGGTGTGTACTAGACCGGATATTGCCCAAGCAGTGGGAGTTGTAAGTAAGTATATGGCCAATCCAGGTAAGGAACATTGGAAAGCAGTTCAGTGGATCCTTAGATATCTGAGAGGAACCAGCAGTAGGCACTTGTGCTATGGAGGTTCAGATACTTCTCTACATGGCTATGTAGATTCAGATATGGCAGGTGATTTGGATGGCAGGAGGAGCACTACAGGTTATGTATTTACTATAGGTGGAACGGTGGTTAGCTGGATATCTAAGTTGCAGAAGGTTGTTGCCTTGTCAACTACAGAAGCAGAGTATATTGCAGCCACATAAGCTAGCAAGGAAATGATATGGATGACACGATTCATGGATGAGCTTGGTAGGGAGCATGAGAGTTGCAGATTGTATAGTGACAGTCAGAGTGCAATCCATTTGGCTAAGAATTTAGCCTTTCATTCAAGAACAAAGCACATACAGCTAAGGTATCACTTCATACGACAGGTATTGGAAGATGGTGAGTTGAAGCTGGAGAAGATCCATACAGATAAGAATCCTGCTGATATGCTAACAAAGCCAGTTACAAAGGAGAAGTTGAATATTCATTCAAATTCTATTGGTCTTCATGATTGAGTTGAAGATGGTGGAGCTAGAAGATGTTGCTGTACAGGTACTGGTGCAGCTGTTTATCTCCAAGTGGGAGATTGTTAGGGTGTGGAGCTTAAAAGCTTCACCAAGGAGCACACTTATTAGGTTTGGGTCTACACAGACACCGGTGTTGGTCAGGAGTGACTGACGTCGGTCACATGCAGTTGTAGAGATGCCGACGTTGGCAGAGAATCGGCCGACGGCGGTCAGACAAGCAGTAGGAACCGATGTCGGTTACCTGCATGTCCAGAAAGCTATTTTCGTGGACAGAAGCGAGTGTTTTCATGATAAGTTTGAGTTGTGGACTCAAGCTTGCGTCTCTATTATTAGCATTACTATTTTTAGAGCCCTTGTTTAAGTGGTTTAACTGTTTGTTGGAAGTACATGCTCAAGTCTCCTAATTCTATATGAAGAATTAGATCTTCCTAGCTTATTGTATTGAAGTAGTTGAATTGGTAGAAGAATTCATTGTGTGTGAAGAATAGTATAGAATTGAATCAATCCAAGCTTGTTGGAGTTGATTGTTCTTGAGAGAGATAGCTCTTGAGGAATAGAGATCTATTGAGAGATCTATACATCTAGGAGAGGTGTGGAAGAAAGAAGCTTTCTTCAATTGTATTCCTTTTGTAAAGAGTTTGTTAATACAAGTTTTCAGGGTGTTTTCTTGTATCTCTTGTTCTTGCTATTATCATTCTAATTACTTGTCAATCTGATTTAATTCCACGTTTATTGCTATCACAATTGTAATCTATTGTTGGTTTGATCCCCCAACATTGTTGGCCATTGGTCTTGATCCATGCTTCTGAGATTATGAAATTTGGTAGCCTTGCATGCCTTTTGTGGATCCTACTATTAATCTTCATTCACTCAATGTGCTTATGCCACTTGCAATCCCCACATTCAATCTAAGAATCCTTTGACTTATTGAACTTATGCTTACCATTAGATCTTTATCTATGCAATTGAACATGCATCATTAGATCTTCATCTGCACTATCACCTACATTCCATTGATCCTTGGTCTGATCAAGCTATATTTAAACACTTTGAAACCTTATGTTTACCCTTAATAATATCTATTTACTGATGTTTTAACTTGATGGTATTTAACACATCATAGTCTACTCGAGCAACTTTGGCTAAGTATGGGAAACACTGTAATTTTCCTAGAAGGCCAACTTTGCACCTTGATATCTTTTGTTATAATTAACCTCATGACCTAAAACTTAGACCATATAAAATAGGCTCAAACCTAAATATATCCATATAACCAACTTCTTCTAGAACTTCCACATGTGCTAATGTTGATGTCATCAATATGCTCACTTAGCTTGATTTACAAAGATGACTAGGAAAACCTAGACATTCATATGAGTGCTCTGATGAATTCTTTTCACTTTTAGAAGCACTTAAAGCACTAATACCACCTCATATGATCTATACAATAGGAACATAACATCAACAACATTCTATATCATCCCAAATATCTTTTCACATGATATGCACTCTCAATTCCACTTAGAACCTATTAATTTGTCATTAATGCATTATGTACTCAGATCACCTTGACATCAATGATAATTAATGCATCTCAAGAACATTCTCAAAAATATACCCCTTTGTCATTGATGACAAACCCTTTTTATAATGCTTTCTCCCAAAGTGAATAACTCTTTCATTCTAAACTTTATCCCCCTTGACATTAATGATAAAGGGTCTCTTCTTCAACATGCCAACTTGATCTTTGAACCTGACAAACTATTCATAGAGCTTAGAAATCTCCCCCTAACATCATTATCATCTCATAAAACTTATTATAAAACCATACTCAACCATATAAGCTCCTTTAATTTGAAACATCTCACATATGCTCGCCTTTTGACATAATGACAAAGTGGGCACCAACTGATCCTGAGGTCCTAAAAAGACTTAAAGGACCAATAACAAGAAAGGACCACCTTAGAAAGATGATACAAACTCCCCTTATCATTGTGCATACCATTTCTTACCAAATCTTCATAGTTTTGGTCATTGACAACACACCGTCTTGACCATACCCTGATATATGAAGAATAAACACACAATATCAAGCAAATGGGAGTGATCACACTTTCAAAATACTAAGAGAGACTGAAGTATAATGACCTTAGGCTCCTCTTTAGCACCTTAAAACCATCTCTAATATGATTACCTTTAAATTCCTCTTATAAGACAATACCATGATCTCTAACAGATGTTCAAGCTACTCTTTAGGACTAAAGTCCCGTAATGCACCTTGAGCACAAACACTTGATTCTATATATGACATATGTCTCCTAAGAAGCATAGATGGAAACACCCATTTGTCATGAGAGACAAACAATCCCAAAACATAGGAGACTCTCACATCTCCATGCTTTTACTTGACTTGTAGTCTTGCCTCATCATCATATGGACTTTGAATGAGTCTTTAACTTCACTTTTTATTTTTAACTCAAAGTCTTGCTTGATTTTTTCTTCATTTAGGTAGATAAGGCTTGCTATTTTATTTTTGGGTTTGTTTCCTATTTTTTCATGATAAATAACCCATTAACCTCCTTGGTCTCCATTCATTATATCTTCTTTCCTTCATGTTAGAATTGATTATATTTAAAGTAATAAACTAATCATTCCTACATAACCTTGCTATGTGATCTCTCTCTTGACACTTTTAGCAAACCATACTTATTATAAAAAACTCATTATTTATGAACTTATTAGGATATAATCTTGTAATGTGCGCAATGTCATAGTATCTATAGCATTTTAATTCAATTACACCACTTGATTGATGATTCATATCATAATTCCAAGAAAATTCATTCCTTGAGGGTCTTTTACACTCTTTTGACCTATGACCAAATTGATTGTAAGAGTAACACTAAACATTGAAATTTTCATACCTCATAGCATTTGGTTATCTAAAAGGATTAGTTTTCAATCTTTTAGCACCATCATTCCTTGATTGATCATTGACCTTTAAGGTCTAATTCTTCTTGTTCATGCTAGCCTTTTCTTTGTCTTGAGTTGTAACCTTTTGTTCTTCTTTGAAACCTAGACCAGATCACTTGTATTTTTTTAACTACATATAATGTTGTCAAGATCATTATCACTCTTTTTAAACTTCACAAAAGACCTTACATTGATAGATGTTTTCTCCAACTCATCCTTCAAGGACTCAATTTCAATTATATACATAGAGCATTAATTTTATTTAGTTTTTAGGCTTGTAGACATAGATTCTAATTGAGTATTGAGATGATTGACTATATCTTCATGTTCCCTGGTGTCATCATTTATTCTTACCTCAAACACACTAAATTTCTCCTCATAGTCCTTGATTTGTGACATCATCTTCTTGTTTTTTTCTTCTCAATATTTAGATCCTCACAAGCATTAATCAATTCTACCTTAGTTTATTTATTATCTTAATCATCAACTACATATTTTTTTTTTATGAAATCATCTCTTTTTAGAGCTACCTACTTTTATCTTTTGATATGTTTCAAGCTTGCTTATAGCTTGATTTAGTTTCATTTATAAAGACTTCATTTTTGATTGATACATGATACATTCTTCATCCTTACTCTTTACTTCTTCGTCAGGTGTACAAACCTAAGTTTCAAGATGTTGAGTGATATCATCATGATCCTTAACTTCATTCCTCAACCTTTCTTCAAAAAGGCCATTTTGATCCTGATAGGATTTGATCAAAGAAGCTTATTTTCTATTCTTTCCTTATAGTAGCTTCATTTATTTCATAGTGTTCATATATTTATCTTCAAGAGTGACTTTATCATCTTCCTCTGAGATATCTCCTCTAAAGAAATATTTGATTAAAGAACATTCACCTTAATTATCACTAAGAGCCATGAACAGTGTCTCCTTGTCCTTATTATGAAGAGAATCATCACTACTAGATGTGTTTTATTATTTTTTTGTAAATGAGTTACTATCTTCTTCATGGTAAAGGATATTATTACCTTTGTATGACTCCTTGCCATTTCTCTTATTGAAGAAATTTTTATACTGTTAGGACCCTCAGATTTCTTATGTTCATCCTCATGAAATTCATTTTGAGCTTCTTTATGTTCAAACTTGCCTCTATCTGGGCATCTAGCTATAAAATGACCAACTTTACCACATGAAAAATATTTAAAAGGAACTTTCCCTTCATACTTACCTTATATTATATTTATTTTTCTTGAAATTGTGGTTTCAAGTTGATCTTTATTAAGGTCAAAGTCTTTAAGACTTAACTTGTTCTTCTTGGCTTTTATCTCCTTGATCACCTTGAAGGCTACTTCCTTCTTATGAGGTATATTCTCATTGACTCTCATCTCATACGAAATAAGGATCCCATGCAATTCATCCATCTTCATCTGAGTAAGATGGTGAATTTTTTCTATAGCAAAAACTTTTAAATCAAATTTGAGAGTGAGAGACCTTAATACCTTTTGTACTATAGTAAATTCTTCAATATTCTCTCCAAGACCTCTGATCATATTTACTACCTCATCAACCCTTAGAAGATAGGATGCAAAAATGTCTCCTTCATTCATTTTGAGGCCCTCAAATTACCTTTCGTACGTTTACAAATTGGCCAACTTAAATTTTAAATCTCCTTCATAGATAGTTTACAATTTGACCCAAATTTATTTGGTAGACTTACAATGGATAACCTTGGTGAACTTAGTCTCTGAAAGACCACAAATGATGACATTAATTCCTTTTGAATTATTTTCACTTAGCTTCTTATCAAAAACACTAGTTGGAGGAGTAGTTGGTGTAGTATAAACATCTATATTAGATTTCCAAACATCAAAACATAAAGACATAATGTATGTCCTCATCCTTGAACTCCAAAAAACATAATTAGACCCATTGAACAATGGTGATTGCTTTATAGAGAAACCCTACATATGTTGAGATGTTATATTATATCTTGTATCACCTTCAAGTGTTTAAAATTGAAAAGAAGGTATAGATTTGATACCAATTATTATAAGTACAATCACTAAGAGGGGGGGGGTGAATCAGTAATGCAAGATAATTCAAACTTTAATTCTAATCCTTACAATCCTTAATCAATCAACACAAGTAATTATAAATCATATAAGTCATTCATAATAGTGAACCAAAAAGATGATGCAAGATCAAACACACAACACATGAATTACATAGGGAAACCTCGTGGGGAATAAAATCCACTCTTAATCCTGAAAACACATGGACTAATTTTCCTATAATATGATCACAAACATGAGACATTTTATAGAAGCACCCACTTCACAAGGATCACCCACCCTTAAGCATGAACAAACACTAACTTGTTCTAGATGTTGAACACACACATAATAACTATGAAATCAAAAACTTTAGAACTCTAATTTCCTTTCAATATGATGGAGAAATAATGTATACAACTTATATTTCAATCCTTCACTCTCTCAAGCTTGCACACACAAGCAATGTATCCAAAATACTCTTTTGGATCACTCTAAACCTCTTCACTCATCCTTGATCTTCAATCCTAAAATTACACTATTATGACATCAAAATTATGACCTAAGTATTATACACACAATCTCAACCTAATATGATCTTTAGTCCATCCAATCACTACACTCACTCTCCTCTTCCTTTACACCACAACACTATATTCCACTTCTCAACTCTAGAAACCATCACCTTTGATTTCACTCTTTATAGAGCCTTCATGAATATCATCTTCTTGGTAGGACATAAGACTTGTATTTAGCCTTAAGGATTGTATCATACTAAGATATAACTCCAAACCACTCTCATAGGTTGACCATAGTATCCATGGGTCATCCTTAAGTAGCTACACCTTTAAATTAGGCCTTAGTAGCCTTTATAGGTCTCATGGAGACCTATTCACTCATTTAGAACTTAATCAAGAAAATTAGAAACAAAATACCACTTAAAAATACATAATTTCACTCTACATGACCCCTAAGAGACCTTCAAGTGATTACATCCATCACTACACTCCTCTGTATATGCAAAACCTGCTCAAACAATAGTCTTGTACACAAGAACACCATGAATGAATAAACAATCAAATTATAAGCATTTATTCATATTAATTATGAATTGGTCAAACATGAAAAATACAAAAATATTGACCTCATGGAGTTTAAAATACTCTCCAATTGTTAATTCATCATGGAACATCTAAACACCATTAAAACAAACTCAAACACCCTTCTCAGGTCACTTGTAAAAGATGGTCAAACATACAATAAAATTTATAGATGAATATATAAAAGTGTATGAATATTCAAACCTTTTAAATAAAGTTTTTGGGTGTGACTTAGAGTTATCTATCATTTTTATTTTTATACCACCATAAAATTTAACCCACATCAAAAGTTATAGCTCAAACAATACAAACTAGTTTTTACTTTATTAATTTAAATTCCAATGGTCATTATGTAATGCAAAAGCTTTAGACATGTGAATTAATCTTATGCCCCCTATAATTTTGAACAAATAATATATATCAATATACTTAAGATTCTCTTGGAATTTACCTTCAATCATAGGCCATTGATCTTGATTTGTGCTTTGAAAATTATGATACTTGGTAGCCCCGCATGCCTTTTGTGGATCTTGATATCAATCTTCATTTGCTCAATGTGCTTATGTCACTTGGTAGCCCTACATGCAATCTAGGAATACTATGATTTATTGACCTTGTTCTCAATATTATATCTCCATCTACGTGATTAAATACGTGCTATTAGATCTTAATCTGCATGATCACCCATGTGTCATTGATCCGTGGTCTGATCAAGCTAGATTTTGACATTTGATAGCCCTATGTTTACCCTCAATAAAAACTATTTCCTAAGGCTTGAAATTGATGATCTTTGGCATGACATAGTATGCTAGATAAACTTTGGCTAAGTATGGAAAACACTACAATCTACCTAGAAGGCCAACTTTGCACCTTGATATCTTTGGCTATACTCAACCTTATGACCTAAAACTTAGACCATAGAAACTAGGCTCAAATCCAAAAAAACCATGTGACCTAATTATTATATAAATTCCACATGTTCTAATAATGATGTCATTAATATAATCACATATCTTGATTTTCAAAGAAGACTAGGAGAACCTAGACATTCATATGACTATTCTGATGATTTCCTTTCACTTCCAAAACTACTCCAAGCACTCATAACACCTCATATGACCTCTACAATAATAAAATAACATGAAATTTTTTATCTATCATCCTAAAGACCTGATCACATGATATTAACTCTCAAATCCACTTGAAACCTATTACTTTGTCATTAATTCATTATGTACTTAGATCACCTTGACATAAATGACAATCATTACATCTCAAGAACATGCTAAACATATGTAAGAAAACATAAACAAATAAGTCCATCTATCCATACATAATCAAGATATAACTAATACATAATCAATTTTTTGCATAAAATATATACTTGTTTGTTAAGGATTAGGAGAGATGTAACATCTTCTTCCACTTAAATAGGTCATAATCCTGATGACATTATTAAAATAATAATAACATATGTCTAAAATTAAAAACTATTTAGCAAATCATATTAGGTAAATAAATGAGGAAACAACATTTGAAATTCCTCAAAAACCTCCCAAGTGACACTATATTTAGAATAATAGTCCTACTAAACCTTGCATTGAGACACATCTTTATTAAGGTTACATTTTTCAAGTATTCTAATTGGTTCTATTATTATTGTTAGCCAAATTTTGGCTACCATTAGATAGGTTCAAAAAAAGACCTTTGCCAATCAAATTTTCCAAATTGATTGACCACCTTGAAAATACTTATAAGTCATGTTTGACATATATTAAGTTAAGTTTGACAAGTTTAAGGTAATGGTTCTTTCTAACATTATGCATGTCCAGTCATGCTTGTCCTATCTAAGTTGGTCCAAAGAGTGTCAAAGGTTTTAAAGGTATTTGTTATGGCATTTAACATGTGTCAATTCACTTTATGCACTCTCATGGTACATACAAGTTCCTAGGAAAATGTTAAATCCTCCTTTCTAACGTTACAAGCCCATTTCAAGTGTTTTCTTATAATTTTTATAACATTCAAAATCATATTTTTGAAATAAATAGAATATAATAAATTTGGAGATGCTATTATCACATTAAATTCATCCTTATAGGCATTGGAAACTCTATTAATACAAATCCATTAGGGTTTCCCAAGAAAATATGACAGTTTTCATGGTAAAAGAGAGGTTTTCTAAAGGGTGGTTATAGGTTTTTAGAGTGAAATTCCTATCCATGCTCCTCCATGGCCTCCTCCATCTCACTCAAACTCAAATTAGGCATTTATATGAGCTACATCTCTCATAAAAGGATACAATATTCTTTTCTCTCCTATTGAGCTTCTTGGCAACTCAACAAGACCAACATGTTTATGAATGGTATGAACAAGAGAGAGTTAGAAGGAATTATCTTAGACAAATATGGGGGTCATTATGCCCTTAAAATTCATAGCCATAGTTCTTATATTAATGTCTACTCCTTTATGAACAATCATTAAGAAGGTAGGGTGGTCTAACACCCTACAAAAGCCCCGTATGCTCAATTTTGCAAAAAATGGATTGAATATATTTGTAAGCATGAATGTAATTAGAGAGGATATATGGGGTCTGTGAAGCCATTCCATATGTTTTTCTAAGCCCCTTTTGGCATGAGTGAGCTCAAGGAGGAAGAAATTTTCATGTTTAGAGTAGGTTATAGGTTGAAAACATGGAGTTATTGATGCTTTAGGGTTTTCAATAGTTGAGAATATGTTGAAAATAAATGCTTACATGGGCCCCAAAACCTTCACAATGGGTTGATGACTAACAATCTTCACCAAATGCTCATCTTTGATCAATGTGCAAGTAGAATCCTAATAGTTTGATAGTCTTACATTGTGTTAAAATAATGAGAAATAGGTTGGAATATTATGTTTGGTATATTAAAAACCCATTTGATCTCCTTAAAGCATGGTTAGTACCAAAAGGGGCTAAAAGATCATTTTCTCATGTCCACCAAGGGGTTGTGTGTAGCTTACACTAGTTGGAGGTCAACATATAATGAGTTGTGAACCATCAGAAAACCAATGTGGGGATGGGTTTAATATAATTAAAATGGTATAATAAGCCTCAAAAACCTCCAATAAGTAAATTTATTAACATAAAATCCTCCAAGTAACATACAATGATCTTAGGCTTAAAAGTCTGCCTACACAAAAGTGAATTCAAGAGACAACACTTGCTTTGTCAAATAAGTATGACGGTCTAAAATGATATGGATATTGTTAGGATGAGGTTATAAAGTGATTTTATAGGTATTGATGATCAAATAATGCACCATAAGGGGTTTAAAATGATAAAATGTAGACCTACAGGTCTGTAGACCTATAAGTCTACATTTCTAAGAAAATGCAATAGTCCTTGTGTTGAATGATGAAGTTCAAGGGTTAAATGAGGTGTGGCAACTATGATACAATAGTGTGGGAATGTGTGTAAGTTAGATAAATGGTGAATAGTGAGTTTAATACTCACTCTTAAACTCCAACAAATCCCAAGCTTAAACCTCTACATATAATCTTGACTGAGAACTATAGGCCTGCAATTTAGAGATGGAGAAGAATGCATTTTTGTGATAAGTAGGAAATAAGTGGAACATTATCAGAGATATATAAGACTCAAAATATATTTAAAATCCGATGAATAAAATAAGATCATCAAGATAGCAAAGATCCCTTGAAGAGACACCTACATGTCTGAGCACTAATATGGGGATTTTATGCATGTTTTAAAGTGAATGAGGGTGAAAATGCCTTTGGAGTTGTAATTATTAGTGAAATACATATTAATAAGGTCTATAATTAGGAAAAATTGTGGGGGGGGGAATGACCAAAATAGGACCCTTAGGGATAGAAAGGTCAATTTGCATGTAAACCCTACCTGGGCCTAATGGTAGGATTATGACCAAGTGGGGGGTCAAGCCAAAGGGAGAATAACCTAAATGAATATTATAATTTTAAAAAACCTATAAAGTCCACTTAAAACTCAATCCTAGCTTTAAAATGACATTTTGAGGCCCAAATCATTTTCTTGGCCTTCACACACAGTTTGCCTTGCCCGAGAGGCATTTTTGTTTACTTGGAATTGTAAAAAGGAGTTTCATGGGAGCTCAAGATCATAGGGAATTTTTTGGGACCTTGTATACTTATATTCTATGTCATTAGTTTAGTGGTTAAGTCCATAGCCTCTATGAATCATCATTAAGATGCTAAGAAGACTAGAAAGAACCAAATGTCAGAGTTTTATTCTCTAAAGGGTTCTAATGCATTTGTTTGATATTATAATTATCATAATGAATTATATAAGTCTAAGGATAATATTCTATATCCCTTTGGTGGCACGTGTGGAATGGTAAACATAAGGAAATGGCCTAGAAAGATAGGTTGCAAGTCAAAACATAATAGTTTAGAGTGTGTGAAGGTCTCTACATCAATTAAAAAGGCCTTATAGGCCTAGACAAAGGTCTAATGGTCTCCTTAAATCCATTTAGAATCTCTCATGATGAATTTGGGATTTTCAAGATAAGATATTAGACCTAGATCAACTTGTCTCTCATTTGTATAAAGAAAATGAATGTTACAAGCTTGTGTAAAGGATTCCTCACAAGACTATGGAAAGAAGGTTGAGAGCTTAAAGATACCTAATATGTAGTTACAACATCAAAATTGAATATATAAAACTAATATTTAGGTTTCTATATGCCTAAAATTGTCCTTATAGACTGATTGTCACTTCTTTAACATAGATTGACATGGGAAAATCCTCTAAAGATCAAATATGGTAAGTAAAGGTATCAATAGAGTTAAGTGGACATGTGTCAAGGTATGAACTTGTAACTAATTCTTAAAGTGGGTGTGTAGCTTCCAAATCAAGGCATGGTTGTAGTTTCAAGAGCATGAGATGAGTCATTGAAGATAATAATGATCTCCTACACCAATTTTAAGATGAACATCATCAAGGAAGTGCACACATGTTGAAGAGAACTTTCAAGACTGTATCCTTGTTGAATTTCTTACATTAAAACTACCCTCATCATAGATGAGACTTTCCATGGACTTCTTCAATGTCTACTTACTCTCTCCTTCTCATTCTCTTCTAAAAATACTACCTTAAAGGCCATTGTATGGATCCTCTACTAGGATTATGGTGAAACCCTGCTCTTTTATAATGCCTATGATCAATATATAACTAATTTTGCCTTATTTCAGGGTTAAATGTAGTATTAATAGTTTAATGGTTGATAAAATCAAGTGTAGACTCAGCTTACCTTGGTTTATTGTCTTGTTCTTCTTTCTTTCAAATAGTTTAGCTCATCATTTTAAGTTGTAGAGAGTGTTATCAGGGGTCACTTGTGGATTAGAAGTGGAAAGAATCTTCCCTCTTAACCCCAAAATACTTTACCTCTCCACAAATCACTAATATGATAGGTGCAAGTTGAGATTAGTTAATGTCTTTCAGTATTATAGGTCATAGTGCAAATGTAATAGGTGTTAGTGGTCTTAAACTTTGGTGTAGCATCTCCATAGTTAGGTTTTATTTCATGTTATCCCACTCCCTTTTCCCTTACAAGTTAGTAGTGTAGTGTTGTGAGCCTAATTGATACATCAAGGGGAGATGACCCTATAATATAGAGATTCAATCCACCTATTAGGCCACCCATAACCTATGATTGTATCCATGTTACCCCAAATTGTGAATGCTTGAACAACCTTCCAAGGGTTCAAAGTTGGGTGATAATAGTTACCACTCCTTGATCCATAACCTGTAACACATTCTAATGAAGTAGATGTGAAGGATCAACCACATATTTTTTTCAAATAAGACATGAAAAATATTATAAAATTAAGCTAAAGCTGGTGGAAAAATAAGTTTATATGTAATATAATTAATCACATTGAGATCTTCAAAGGGTGTCACATATCTAAGTGTTAGTTTGGCTGATTTGCCAAACTTGATAGATCTCTTTTTTGGTCTAACCTGCATAAAAACCTTATCTCCAAAAGAGAATTATTCTATTGTTTATTTAAAATCAACATATCTCTTTTTTATATCATTATCTTCAACCAACCTTTAACTAAATAAATTTACATGCTCTTCCATTTCAACAACAATAACAGGTCCAAAAATCACCCTATCTTCTAATTTATACCATTGATAAGTGTTCTGCACCTTTTGTCATACAAGGATTCAAATGGATCCATTTTTAAAGCAACTAAAATAATTTTTTGTAAACAAACTTAACTAATGGAAGGTATTCCTCCCACTTATATTATTGATCCATGCAATAAATTCTTATAAGGTCCTCCAAGACCATATTTACCCTTTCTATTTACCCATTTGTTTTTGGATGATACGTTATATTGAAGTTCAAATGTGTGTCCAAAGTTGCATTAAGAGTTAACCAAAATCTTGAGGTCATATAAGGGTCTCTATCAGAAATGATTTTCTCTAAAAACCCTTATCATCTATAAATTTATTTCATAAACCTTTTTTCTAGAACTGGTGCATCATCAATTAAATTGCCTGGAATGAAATGTGCCACCTTGGTGAGTTTATCAAAAACCACCAAAATCATATCATGTCAATTTTTTGATGTGGGAAACCCTTGGAGAATGTCTATATTGATGACTTTCCAGTCCTATTATGAAATGTCATGTGGGTACACCAACCCAACAAGATGAATGTGCTCATCCTTAACTCACTAACATTATAATCATTTTGACACAAAATTAATTGCATATTTCTTGATTATTTTATATAAATTTAAAGGATTTAGCTCTATCATGAGTTTGGTAAACATAGATGATCCTGAATAAGGAGAATTATGTAAATACTTAAGTATTATATCCATAAATTTTATTTATCTGACACATAGACCCTTCCATTGAATCTTATAAGTTCATAATTTTCAAAATGAAATCATTTATACCTATGATCTTGAGGATTTTATGCTAGGGATTTATTGACCTGCTCATAGAACTCATCTCTAGGTGAGAAATTTAAAACTTGACATCAAAAGGTACTCTTGATAGTAGCCATTGTTACTATGTACCTTCTGTGGCTAATAATTTACACAAGCTTATTTTCAAAACCTTTTATATAGTTGATGTCAAAATCATAGTCTAACATAAACTTTAACCAACACCTTTGTCGATCATTCAAATTGGTTTGGGTAAATATGTACTTGAGTCCTAAATTATCTCTTTTGAGCTCAAACAGTTTACCCAACAAATAATTCATCCATAAATGTAAGGTATGCACTATTATAGCCAACTCCTTATTATGGGGAACATAATTACAATCATAAGGATCTAATTTGATAGACTCGTATGATACTACAGAGCCTTCTTACACTAATACTCCACCTAAACCATCCCTTGAATCATATTTTATCATAACAAACTAGCCATTTGGATATGATACTCATAATACTGGTGCTGAGGTAAGCCTCTTTTTTAGGGTTTGAAAAGCTTCCTCACACTTATCATTCCATATAAAATTCTACTCTTTCTATTACAAATAGGTGATTGGATTAGCTATTTTGGAGAAATTTGGTACAAATTTTCTATAGTACCCTTCTAAACCCATAAAACTATGCGCCTCATGGACATTATTAGGTGTTGACCATTCCATGATGGCTCTAATATTTTTTGGATCTACAAAAAATTCCCTCTGTTGAAATAATATGACCCATATATTACACCTTTCTTTGAAAGAAAACACACTTTGATAGTTTTTCATAGAGATTATGCTTCTATAAGAATTGTAAAACTAGACACAAATGTTCAATAATATCTTCTTTATTCTTGTAATAGATCATAATTTTGTCCAAAAAAACAAGTACAAACTAATCAAGGTAATCCCTAAACACCCTATTCATGAGATTCATAAATACTACATATGTATTCGTTAACCCAAAAGGGAGCACTATGAACTTGTAGTACCCATATCTTGGACTAAAGGTTGTTTTATGAATGTCTTCCTCTTTGATTATAAAATCATGGTACCTTGCCCTCAGGTCAATCTTGGAAAAGAATATTACACCTCACATTTGATCAAAAAGGTCATAAATGTGGGGTAGGAGATACCTATTCTTGATGGTTTCCTTATCCAACATCATATAATTTATGCATAGGAAAAGAGTTTCATCCTTATTATTTATAAACACTACTGGTGCACCCCATGATGAAACACTCAATCAAATTAACCCTTATAACAACCTTTGTTGAAGATGGGTTTTCAATTTAATAAACTTTGTTGCTGTCATCCTATAGGGAGCCTTAGATTGAGGATTCATTCCCCAAATGATGTCAATTATGAAGTCAAATTATCTTTTGAGAGGTAATCCAAGTAACACCTCTAGGAACACATCCCAAAATTCATGCAGAAAGGATAGTCTTCAAAGGTAGGCTCTTTGGTTTCTTTAATTTCATTGACCTTGACCATGAATACCTGACGTCATTTTTTGTTGAGAATTATTTAACTAAATGTCTATTTTTTTATTAATTTAAACTCTTTATTTTCACTTTAGATTTGGGATCAATTTACCAAATAATCCAAGTACTCAACCTTATTAGATAAACAATAAACCTTTGCTTTGTGATTACAAATCTAGTTTACTCCTAGGATCAAGCCATATGACCCTAGTGGAGCTATAAATAAATATAATATTATGGTGAATATAGGTAAATTCACCTCTGCTTCTACAAAACATTTATCCACTTTGAATTTAGATTCAATCCCATACTCATCATCTAAGTATTTTTCATATGACCAACTTTCCTAGGTGGTATATTTAACATGCTAGGAGAGATAATACATTTAGTGGCCCCATTATCTTTTAAAATTGAAATAGAATGTAAAAATAAGTTACCTAACATTTCAATGGGAGAGGCTTGAAACTCATATTGATGATTGTCAAAAACTACATGAATTCATTGCTGGAAGGTTCCCTGCTATGATGAAGATGTAGAAGGATTATTGAACTTTCTTCATGTATTCCATTAAGGATAGTCCTCATAATAGTGGTGTCCTCTATATGTGAAACATCCACTAGGTGGTCCCTTCCTCTCAGATTGATTTCCTCCCTTGAATCCTTCATTAAAACCATTGTTAGGTTTCTTATTCCTAGAAGTGTTGTTAAACCTTGCATTCTGATTTTTAAATCTATTCTTGGAATTCCCATTACACTTCCATTTTTTCTTCTTGAAATAAATTGTTGGGCCACCAAACTTCTTTTGAAACTTGTCTCTAACCTTTGTAAGAGATTTAAGCTTATAATATTACTTAAAAAGTTTCTAAAAATCCCAATCCATGGTATTTGGTCCATGAACATCAACTTCACAACCAATATGAGGCCTTAGCCCCATGATGAATTTCCCAATCTAGAAGCATTCATCCTTCTAATACTAGGGAACATGTTTCAAGATCTTGGTAAATTATTCCCTGTAATTTGTCACAAACATATCTCCTTGATTCATATTTTATAAGTCAATAATTTTTTAATCAAAATATAGATATGGAAGCCACTAATCCCTAAACAAGGCTACAAATTAGTTCCAAGTGATGGTGGAGTCAAGGCCTATTTCTAGTTTCTTATTAGCCCACTAGGTTTCTACTCCACTAAAAATTTGATCAGGTCCTAAAGCTACCTTAATCACTTAAAATTAATTTAAAATATCAAAGTAATTTTCCATACTAGTGAGCCAAGATCCATCTCCATCACCCAACAAAGTTCCATCAAATATAGGTGGATTCACCTTTTCCATATCATGTGTAAGATCTGCAGCCACTTGCATTTTTACAACTTATTTATCTTCAACATGCTCATGATTTTGATACACTTCCCATGTATCTTGATGATATTTAGGTTATCATTCCTTATCATGCCCATGATATTCCTATTCTATGAGGACTATGAGGATCTGGTCAAGCTTTATAGCTTTCTCAACTACTAACTGATTGGGATCAGGTTGTTGATTCTAATTTGAAGTTCCCCCAGTAATAGTTTTCCACACACCATATTTTCCTAATGTAATATGATAGATAGGTTAATTTTAGTTCACTCATTAGTTTTTATCATTTATATCTATGCTCCGATACCACATGTTAGAACCAATCTAGGTTCATTAAGAAAAATGTGTAATTTTTTTAAATAAATATATTGGTAATTATATTGCCATGTTCACAAGCCAATCCTAGTATTGGGTTACAATTCACATAATATATAAATTTTAATGTAATATGTTTAAATTAAAATTACAATAATAAATAATTCTAATTAATACACTAATTAAACATAATAAATATTTCATTTTCTACCTCAAAATAGGTCTACATAGTGCATGAATTGTAAACAGATACTACATATATAATATACTAATAAAACACTAATTTATAACGAACAAGATTAAAAATGCATAAATTTATCAATAATTAAATATTACATCCACTTTTATGTACAATAATAAAATAATAAGTATAAAACTACCAATAAATACAATTTTTTATACAATAGTGGTATAATGGAGTTTCATAAGACATCTCATAAATCAATAAAATAACAATGAGTATACATATAAAATGGTTGATTAGTTTTAAAGAGGGAAAGAATCATATATGTAATTTTAATCCAACCACAAACCATAATTCTTCTTCACACCTCCCTAATGGGAGTGGCCCTTCCCTTTTGATGTAGGTACATCAACTTGGTAGACTCTATTTTGTAAAATTTGTCAATATTGGTCATAAGTAGGATTTGAAGGTCATAAGAAGCTTGTTTATACTTCATTTTCATCTTAAATAAGTCATATATATGTTTTGAAGGTATATTTATGTTCTTAGGTATGTGTCCAAATCATTAGGTTTTCAAATCTCTACTCTTTAGAGCCTTTTTGTCATTTTCCTATCAAAATAGAGAATTCAACAATTGGAATATGTAATATCCTTTTTGAGGGTGTTTCTTATTAGTGGAGAAAATGTAATCTCATGATATTTTTATTAAGGGTATAGTACAGTCATATAAAATGTCCCTAAGATTTTTAAATTCTTAACTCATGTTTAAACCATGTACGGTCAAATGTAGAAGAGTTAAGAGTTAATTGGCTAAAGTTGCCAAAGTTGAGATAGAAGTGGACCTAAATTTTATTTGAATAAAAGATGATACAATACATAGATAAATTCAAGTAAATTGAAATATACCTAGATGATAATATATTATAAAGGGATACAAGAAAATAACTCCAAGAAATTGAATAAAATGAGATAAAGTTATGAAAACTAGGGTTTTAAGAGGCTATGTAATGTTTTACAATAAAAAATTAATGGAAAGAATGTTTTATTGAGTTAATGAAAATTTCAATCCTATATCACATATATATCACATTTAATTTGGATTTTTTATTTTATTTTAGAATCATATTATTGCTTTTTAGGGGTACTTTAGCATGTTACAGGCTCAAAGAATAAAACAAGGTTATCACAGTTAATAAAACCTATAGGTAAAATCAAGAAATAAGTTTTTTTATCCACTTTTAGAGATTGTTGAAGGCTTGAAATTAATTTAAATAATATATTTTTATTTATAAGAACATTTAAAAGTTAAATAATTATAAAATTATCTATAAAATTCAAATAGGGTCTTTTTGAATACTCTCAACCTCAATTAGAAAACTATGGTTTTTGCATCACTAAAACTTTCATATCTCAAAAATGAACCTTGAAAATTGGATAAAAATTTGTGGATACATGAATATTTATTTTTATGAAAAATTTAAATTGATTTTAAGGATTTAATAGGTTTGTAAATCAAGCTATAATCAAAAATCATACCTACAGTCTTAAAGATAAGACTAAAAACCCCTATTTACAGCACTAAAATCACCATTACAAGGCAATGAATTCTAAAAAAGACTTGAATTTTTTTAGATAGGTGTATGAAGATGTAAATTAAGTTTTAAAATTTATTTTATGTATTAAAAAAAATTTATCCTAAAAACTTAGACAACAATCCTAATTCCTAGGCATAGAAAACCTTGTTTTAACATACTTTGAATTTTCAAGCTATAGTAAAATAAAAGATAAATATGAAGGGTCAATATAATACTAATTAATTGTGATAAATATTTATAAAACAAAAATATTCCTTGTTTTTTCTATTTTATTCATAATTAGGCGTATAGGCTTATTGTTCGCACTGAAGAAGAGAACAAGTTTACACACTTTTTATCTATCTCCATCATTTTTGGTATCATAGCTTAGAAGATACCTATAGAGAGGAAGATTGGTTGTCAGGGTGATCTAAAGAGGAAATTATTTTAATAAATATAGTTAAATCAAGTTGTGAATAAACTTATAGGAGAGTTTACAATAGGTGGTGAAACAGACACTTGTAGGGATGGAATTCAGAAGAAGAGTGAAATTGGAATTTAGAGAAAGAATAAAAGGTCAAATAGGAAAATTAAAAAAAAAAAATATTTATGTAATATTTAAGGAATATAAGTGCACATTTGGATGCAATAGATCTTGTATAGAGAAAAGGGGTAGGAGTAGGTAACACGAATGACATAAAAGAGTTCTTGCAACAGGTAAATGAAGAAGAGATGGTTGATATGGAGCTTATAAAATCCCACAATGAAAGTGAAGAACATAAAAAACATGTGAGGAAGAAAATGAGGTTGAGAGGTTCTCATGTGAATATCCTAAGGCATATTTTCAAAATAGTAAGGAAGAAGAAGTTGAGTATACATTATTTTTTGAGCCAAAGATGGTTATTAAAAAATATAAATCTAAAGTAACTGATTTACAATTTGAAATTGAAGATTTACTAGATGATTTTTTTTTTTAAATTGTTAATCATAATAGAGGATGCATTACCAAGTAATAATTTGTCAAAATAAATCACCATGGAAGGCAATGAGAAAGAAAACAATTATGAATAGT
>JARHVA010001885.1:2975000-2985000 GCA_037957365.1 Torreya grandis
TATTACATTGATTAATTATTATTCATGGGAAGTGTCATTTAAAGTGTTGGAAGTCCAAGTATGCATGATTGGTTTTTCAGGTGTATTGGCAAACTTGAAAAAGCTGAGTGACGAGTTGTTATTGAACCATTATGTCATAAAAATAGATATATTAGTCATGTGGTGATTTTATATAAATTATATGAGATATTATACATTCATATTTAATATTTTAAATTTTTATTACAAGTGATAAAATCCTAATCCTTTATGACTATGTTTTAAGGAATTTTGGCAGTTCTAGGTAGTCAAGTTGCAGAGATACATTATTCATCATTTATCTTGAGTAAGGATGTATAATAAATTTGGTGATGACCCTAAGATCATGAATATTATATTCATAAATCAATTGTTTCATGTTTGAGAAACTTGAGTGTGTTTGAGTTTCATTTTGGATGATAGACTTTTTGAGGTCATAGGCCTAAGAAGGGAAGATGATCTTGAGAGTGGTCTAAAGGTATGAAATAAAGATTAAGGGATATAAAATAATAAAATAAATAATAATATTAATTTTAAAATATTTAAAAATGTTTATTTAGTGTTGGATAAGGCCATGTCGGCCCATGAAGACCAATCTATAGTGAAGAAGGTAGGCCTAATGCATTTAGGTCTAATGAAGTCATAATATGATATAACGTGTTGTAATATAGATATGGATGACCTAATGGATTATTTTATGCATGATTGAAACATTTTATAAGACTTATTTCAAGGTTAATACAAGTTAAATAGTGTATGGCTGACCAAGGTATGTGAGAATAAGTAACTTGTATAAGAACAAGGTCTAATAGGTTTAATAGTAATTGAGAGAGCGTGAAGTGTAAAAGCAAAAAAAAGTGTACAAAGAGGAGTAGGAGGAGGTCATGTGGACCACAATATGGCTTTCATGAATAAATAATAAGAGGTTTGTATATGGAGATTAAGGTCAAATGACCTAATTAAGTCAAAAGAGGGATAGTTGAGTGAATAAGGCTAGAGGCCAATTTGAGAGGAATAGAAGTGAATGAAGAGCTAAGAAAGGACCAAAATCTATTGAATATTTCAACAAGGAAAAATATGTAAGGTAGATAAATACTTAGTTGAGTGGGTTCTTGGTTAAGAGGTGGCTGAGTTAATGTTGAGTCACTAAGGGAGTTGGTGCTTTCTTGCAAGTGGGTGTTTGCTAAAGACTCTGTCAAGTTGGTTCTTGATAAATTGGGGTTGGCACTCCAAGTTGAGTGGGTGATCAACTAAATTTTATTCATTAATTTATATTAATACTTTCATAATATTTATTTTAATGGGTTTTATCCCCCTTGAGGGTTTCCCACCTACATTTGGCATTATTGTGTTGTATGCTCATGTATGGTTGCTATGTTACTTTGATGGTTTGACATTATTTATATAATTATTTATCAATGAATGATTAATGAGGATTGAATTATTGTTTTAATATCTCAATGATTCACCCTACCTCTTAGTGATTATGATTCTAACACATAGATATATAGGGAATAATATACTATGTGGCTAAATATTCTCTTTAACCTAGCTTGTACACTCTAAAAAAAAAATTAATATAGTTATAAACCATCATAATAATGTTGAAAATTATGTATCTTGATCACTTGAAATCAAATATCCATGTATTTTTTATGGTGTGTGATTGGAAGAACTCAAGTAAGGTTTTTAACCTCATATTACATAAAAGTGATCACTACAACTACTAAAGTATAATTTCCATCCTTTATCACAAGGGATGTTGTAGAGAGAACAAGATGAATAAATTTTGTAAGTGTAGGGTTTAAATAAATTAAGAAAAATTTAAAATAAACAATAAAATATATTCACCCACAAACAAGAATTTGTGTAAAAATAATAAATGTAAAAATTTAACAATCATATTGTATAATATCCATGTGATAAGAGACATATAAGATACTAGTACAAAATGTAGTAATATAGATCAATATATACAAATACAAGAGTATATATATATATATATAAATTTAAAAAAAATTCCAATGCTTATATGTTTCCACTCAATGATGTAAAATATATGAGATAATTAGTCTTGAAACATGATAAACATAAATTTATAAAGTGCACAAATATTATACTAAGTATCACATTTTATGTAATAATATAAGCTAAATATGTACTAGAAGTCCCAAAGTGTAGTATGAAATTGAGATGTCATGATATATGATAATTCTGAAATAGAAACAAAATTGTAAGTTAAGGATGTTTATTTTATGGGAAATACCTCTTTCCCCCCAATATGAAAATTACTTAAGGAAAACTACATACATTAATGTTTACTGTCATATGTCAATCATATAATTTAAAGTTAATAATATGTGGTGCTAATTTGTGTACAAAAAACATGCATGGGTAAAATGCCCCCTAAAATAAAATATGTGTTATGCACACCAATGTGAAAGATATATTCAAGTGAATAATGTGTATGAAAATTAAGCAATTCTAAGATGTATAATGGTGCTAAGATATCAAAGCCCTTAATAATGAAATAAGGCAAAGAATTTAAGTTATATAAAATGTTAAAGTGATACATGTCTAATCAATATAATGTGTAGAATAAAATCAAAATGGAATGTGCCCATGGGAAAATTATTCTAAATTCACACTCAAATAAAATCATATTATGTCAATGAGAAACATGCAAAGACAAAATGCCTACCCCACCACCCAAGAAAAATATGTATACATATATGTAGTCAATAAAGATCATAGTTGGGTATGATGCCCCCTTAGGCAAATATGTATGATCATGTATGAAATCATGTTTTATTTTTTAGTTAATAAGAATAATAAATATAAACTAACATGAGAAATCACAAGGTTGTATAAGAATGAAAATGATTAAGACTTGTAATTTAGAAGAATGAGATGAGGAGGATTATGAAAATATATAGGACTCTCTCAGAACTCAATGCATATGTATACACCTAAATTTTGTATTAAATTTTTTGAAAATATCAAATTTGGCACACTTTGATATACTTGTAAATAGTATACACATTTGACTCTTTTGGACATTTTCCCTCAATCCATCTACCCACGTATTATCTTGGAAAAATTTATTTTCTAGATACACATATTTGAGATTAGCCTAGTTTATACAATAACCTTCTATAATCATACTCAAACCTTATTCATATCAAATATCATTGATTTTCACTCCCATGACACTACCACAAATGATTAGGTAGTTATGTTCACTATAGGGTTCTATCTATATTGGAAAAGTCTAGGAACACTCAATGGATATTTTTAAAATTGAGAAGTCTAAATTAGGTTTGTATAGACATGTTTCATGAGTCACTCATACTATGAAATAACAAATATTTAAATATAAATACAAATAAACTCTAAGGTTATCACTCACTTAGTCACATATTTATAACTTGGTGATTACCTTGATAATCACTTGAAAATTTGAGGAATCAATTATAACTCTCTTGAGATTATAGAAAAAAAGCATACATATTTAAAAACCTCTCAAAGTGGGGTAGTCCTAGACATAATTTTAAATACATGTGAAAGTTAAAGTTACATGGTTCCAAGAGTCAAAATATAAACATTGCATTGCATTCTATGTTGATCAAGATATTTCACATACACATAATTGGGAGAAATACGTGTGTTTTTATCCCTATTTAGAATATTATAATGTAATAAAAAATCAATCACTTAATTACGAGTGGTTTGGGCTATCTAATCCAGATTACTAATCCATTTTTAAGGGTCATATTTTGGTTGAAATCACAACTAGGGGTTGGATGGAAGGGGAAATAAAAAATGAAAATACATGGGGATAAAATAGTAACACACACACACACAATAATAATATACAATCACAAACATAGGGGTTTGAGGAGATAAAGACCCACACATCATACAAGGACACTTCTGGTAAAGCTAAGACACTACTGGCTACCAAAGGGTCATAGTCTATTAGAAACATATATGTAAGGTTTAGACTACTATTTTATGATCTTAGTAGTGAAAAATCATAAGCAAATCATTTTCAAAATTAGTGATGAGTGTTGTGAGTGACAAAATAGTAGAAAAGATAAGTACATATCTCCCTCCCCTCTTACTTTTTAAATTTCAAATCATCTAAGTGTAATAACTATATTTCATTTTATATTTGTATTTTTTTATTTATATATTTTACACAACTTGAACTTACATAATTTTACTTTATTTAGATCTTATTAATCCAAAATAAGTAAAACATTCTAGTGAACCTGATCATTGAATTGAGCAAAAAATCCCCAAGTTTCCTCTTACATTAGGGTTTCAATATTTATTAAGGTTTTAAATTTATCCTATAATAAGGTTTTAATTTATCCTACATTAGGTTTTAAATATTTCACCCTATCTAATCAAAAGTATTGATCTTCAAATCTGAGTAGGATAACTAGGGTGGAAGGAGTGGAAGACCTTTAGCAGTTTGATCTTTAAATTTGAGCAGGAAAACTAGGGAAGGATCAAAAGACCTTTAACAGTTTGATATTTAAATTTGAGTAGGAAATAATGGATTTTTAAGATAGGGAAAATGGATTAAAAGACCTTCAATAGTTTGAAATTCAAATCTAAGTATGAAAACCAAAACATTTCATAAAGTTACCACTGGTTTAATATAGGATATTTCAATGGTGTGGACCTTCAAATCCTAAATACTCGTAGACTTGGAGAGAGAGGTTGAGGAAGAAGAAATAAAATTTAAAGAGATCCAATGGAGGAATAGTTTGAAAAACTATAAGCTTTAGGAGAGATGCTTTCCTGAGTAAAAGGAAAATGAAGTGAAGGATAATGGTTGGCCCACAACAAGATGTTTGATGGAAAAGGAACAGGACCATCATCTAGCTGAAGAGGTGGTAGATAAGGTTTGTTTACAATCATATCTATTAAAAGGAGATACTAGTAACTCCCTTGTTGAAGATTATATAAAGATATAGGCTCCTAAATAAGAAGTTAAAGAGGGAAAGAAGGAGAAAGTATTTTCTCTAGTTGAAGGGTTGGTAAAATTTACTGAAAAAGCAAATGTAAAAAAAGGAGAGAAAGACCTTTAGAAATTTAAATTTCACTTTTCTCCAGTTGAAGGGTTGGTAAAGTCTCCTAAAAGAGTGGAAGTAATGGAAGGAGCAAAATAACTTCAACAATTTGAATTTCACTTTTCTCTAGTTAAAGGGTTGGTAAAATTTCCTAAAGGGGAAGAAGTAATGGTAACTATGGAAGACCTTCAACAATTTGAATTTCACTTTTCCCTATTTAAGGGTTGGTAAAGTTTATTGAAGGGGTAGAAGTAATGGTAAGTATTAAAGGCCTTCATCTATTTGATTTTTACTCTTCTTTGGTCAAAGGGTTGGTAAAGTTTCATGAAGTGGAGGAAGTAATGGTAACTATGAAATAACTTCATCAATTTGAATTTAAATTTTAATCTGAGTGGGAGAAAGTAATAATAACTATGAAATACCTTTAACAATTTAAATCTAAATTCAATTTAAGTGGGAGGAAGTAACGATAACTATAGAAGACCATCAATTTCAATTTGAATTTTAATCTGAGCAGGAGGAAGTAATGGTAACTATGGAAGACCTTCAATAATTTCAATTTGAATTTCAATCTAAGTGGATGAAGTAACAGTAACTATGGAAGACATTCAACATTTGAATTTCACTTTCCTATGGTTAAAGGGTTATTAAAGTTTCTTGAAGGGGTAGAAATAATGGTAACTATGGAAGACCTTCTATAATTTGAATTTAATTTTTCTCTAGTCAAAGGGTTGGTAAATTTTCTTAAAGGGGTATAAGTAATGGTGACTGTGAAAGACCTTCAAAAATTTCAATTTCAATTACAATATGAGTGGGAAAACTAGAAACCCTTTTTAATTCAACATTTTGAACCTCATTTTGAGTGAGAAAATCATAACACCATTTTAGACATGAATAAGAGAGGAAGGAGTGGAAAGAGAAGAAGGATAATTCTTCCATTAGGACATATATGAGAAGGAAATCAAAGGCAAGGAGGAGATGAAGATGTCCCAGTTCTAGGTAGACTAGGCGTAGTCCATTCCACCACTAAAATTTCCCATAATTTTGAATGGAAAGCTAGGTGGGAGAGATTTAGTGTGAAAGGCCTTCAACATTTTGATTTCTAATTTGAGTAGGAAAACTAGAACACCTATTTTAACATGGATGGGAGTGGAAGGAGTGAAAAGAGACTCCTTCCAATAAGACATGGGTGAGAAGTAAATCAAGGGCAAGGAGGAGATAAAGATGACCCGTATCCAGGTGGATTAGGGGTAGTTCATGCCATCAGTGACATCCCTCATAAGACTAAATGTCAAGTTGGGCGGGAAAGAATCAATTCTATAATATGGTATAAGGAAGTTTATAGGTGTAGTTTGGAAAATAAAATTAGAGTAGAAGTTACTCACAACACCTCTTGGGTTTCTTCAAGAACCCCTACTTAGGAAGGAAGTGAATCAACCTGGGGTTTTTATGAGGTTATCTCGATCCTAGAAAAGTCTTGATAGAGGAAGGAGTGAAAGACCTTCAATAGTCTAAATTTTATTTTGAACCAAAAAATGAGAACAATGGGTTTTATTTTGTGGTCCTTCTATGGGGTGGATGATGGAAGATCCTACCAAAAGATTCCTTTTTAGGGTAAGTTAGGTATTAGAGGAACCTACTCCCTTGGTTCATTGAATGGCATGGATACTAGAGGATTCCATGATTTAACCCCATCTGATGGTTTGGTTAATGGGAAAATCCATTTATCTCACTCAGTCACTATAGGTAATTTGGTATATCTTAAAGTGTTAAAGTTTGTGGAAAGCTAGTTTTTGGGTTTAAGAGGACCCTATATTATTATAGCCTCCTTTTGTTATTTAAGAGTGGATATTAGAGGAGTCCACCCTTGGTTCCTTAAAGTTACAAGATTCAAAGTAATAATCATAAGATTTAATAGAATTAGATCTAATATAGATGAAACTTCTTTCGGGATATGGTTTTATTTAGACATGTTTTCACTCCTAAAGTATGTAGGGAATGCAAAGGAAGGGAAAAAACTATGTTGAAGTTCAAATCTATAGAGGACCCTACTTAGTTCAAGTCAGTTTGGTTTGGGATAGATATAGGATTCCTAACCAAATCTTATCCTACTAGAGTGGATGATAGAGGAAACTACCTTCCTAGTTTTAGTAGGAGGAAATGCCTACTTGTGTCTCATTTGTGTGGAAGTTATGTGAAAGACCTAGGTGATAGAAGATTGTTTTCTCCTAGTGGATTCTTTACCTATAGATTAAGCCTCAGGGAATTCCTACCAAAGGATATTTATCTCTTCAAGTCTCATTATTCTATAACATCTTTAACTATACTAAGGTTGTGAGAACCTTTAAAACCCTCATGTAATGGCTACGAGACACTCAAAACCCCTTTGTTATTATTTATAAAGGTTGTAAGATTCCAAGTAATCATTATAAGATTTTATAGAATTGGATTTGATATGGATAAATCCTCCTTAGGCGTTGAGGTTTTATTTAGACACATTTACACTCAAAAAGTATGCAGGGAATGCAGAAGAAGGGCAAAAACTATGTTAACATTCAAATCTAGGGAGAACCTTACTCAGTTCAAGTTAGTTTGGATTGGGATGGATATAGGATTCCCAACTAAATCTTGTCCTATTAGAGTGGATGATATAGGAATCCACCTTGCTAGTTCTAGTAGGAGGAAATGCCTACTTATTGTATCTCAGTTGCACAAAAGTTATGTGGAAGACCTAGGTGGCAAAAGATCTTATGATCTTGGTGGATTCTTGTACAATAGATTAATTTAGGTAATAAGGTCATGAAACCCTTTAAAACCCTCATATAATGGTTGTGGGAGCCTCAAAACCCCCTTGTTAGACTTTCTAAAGGATGTGGATCTTAGTGGGAGGAAAAGCCCACTTGTTGTGAATCCATTGTTTAGAAGACCCAAGTGGTGGAGGACCTTCTTTGGATAGACTTATATTCTAGAGTGTCCTTAGGGAAGACATGTTGAAGGGTGTTAGCCCTTTTAGATTCAATGTTTTATAAAATCTTTGTATACTTCAGGTTGTGGGACCCTTTAAAACCCTTAATTGTGGGAACCTTAAAACCCTCATGATTCATAAGGTTGTGGAAGCCTTCAAACCATCTAGTTGTTTCTTGTTGTGTTTTAATAGGTTATGATATCCTTAAAACCCTCCTATTTCACCAAGGTTGTGGGAACATTTAATCCCATTTCTATGTTTTTTAAAGGTTGGGGGAGCCTCCAAACCCTTTTTATTATACATAGTTGTTAGAGGGATCCTTTTAACTCTCTTTTTTGTACCTAGATGTGGGTCCAGTTATCAAAACCTTTACTTATCTAGTTCATAGCTTTAGTTTTAAAAGTATTTACCTCATCAAATAAAAAAATAATAAGGTTTTAATTTTTAATCAATTATATAATTTCCCTTATTTACATATCTGAAGCCCTAATGTGAATTTAATGGATGCTAGTAGTTTATATTTTTAATCTAAGATGATTATTTTGATTACATGTTTATATACTAAAATTAGAATGTGTTTATAATTTATGCAATAAAATGGGTTAAATTCAACTAAAATAAACCTAAGGATGATATTATCATGATTAAATATTATCTATCCTTAGCAACACATATTGCATGACTTTTAAATTTGAGATGATTCTAATTACTATTAAAAGGGATAGGCCATGTATGACTCCTTTCATTCCTCTTCCCTCAAAACCTCATGTTATAGATATCCAATATCCCTACTTTATTATTTACCCTAGGTTTATATTAGACATAAAAGTCTATGCAATCATGACATGAAGAGATAGGGTATGTAATATTGTAGGACAAAGTGGAGGTAATAAATATATGCCTCTTAGTCCTCCTCCCCCATTTAGGATGCCATATATTATAAATAGAGATTATGGTGTCATATATAAACTTAATAATAATAATAAAGCCAAATACTTACATTTAAATTTCTTCAAAGATCCACTATCTTCAAGGACATTATTTATGTGAAACTGCATGATACAACCTTACCAAATAATGTAAAACCAAATTATTTTAAATCCATTCCTAGTTCATTATTGTATAGTTAAGATAGTATTTATTTTGAATAATAATATTTATGTCATATACATATTATTAAACAATACATCATTATATGTTCAAGTATAAATTTTACGTAAAGGGGTTAAGTGTGTTTTGGTAGATAATGGGTAAGAAATCAACATTTGTAATATATATTTTATTCATATACTATGAATAGGATAAAATTACCTTAGATAACTAGATATTACCATTTGAGGCTTTGATAACATACCACATAAAGTTCTAGGGCAAATCTGTAGGTCCAAGAATAATAGTAAAAATATGCCAAGTTAAGCCTAATGGTCTTAACTATAATATTATATTAGTTAGGCCTTAGATTCATTATATGAATTTAGTTCCTTATACCCTACATGTGTGTATCAAATTTAGCCATGAAGGATACATATAAACTTGTCTTATAGATCATGAACCCTTCAAGTATTGTGCATCCCACTCTGAAAATAAACATAAAAGCACCAACACCTACCAAAGATTCTCCTCTAACACAAACATTGTAATTAAGAAAAAATGATTTTAGATTAAAAAATATTCAAAGTTAGGACACAATATAAAAATACTAGGAAATTAAGCGTAAGACATTATTAACCTATTTTATCCATCTAATCATACAAAAAATAAGGTCGAGGATATAAGAGCAATTTAAATATTTCTTCCAATACAAATAATTATATCCCTAATAGTAAAATGAGACAAAGAAAGATATTATTTATACACATTTACTTAGATCAAAACCAAACCCTATCCAATAAGTTAACCATGTATTAACATTAGAGGTAATATATCGTAAATT
>JARHVA010001885.1:2990000-3002163 GCA_037957365.1 Torreya grandis
CCTTTTAAGAGAGATAGAGCCTAACAAAAAATTTATAGTTTTGGTCATGCCAAAAACATGCTAATAAGACTTGTGCTAGGAGGGAACCACCTAGCCATAAACCTAAAACTAAAATTTTAACAATTTTTTTAAAACTTGAACACTTAGGAGCATTGCCCATGCTCAAGTAGTATAAAAAAAATATTTGAAATAAGATAGATACCCATGATATCAAAGTCTATAGGGGATGATTTTGAGTTTTTATAACTCATTAAACATATAAAAATGAGGGTAAGCAAAGGGAATCTAAAAACATGACAAATCCACTTAGCTAGTAGCTCACCTATGGATATAACTCCCCTTATCAGCCCATTTTTTGCCCCTCAGAACCCACCAATGGTAGCTAATACATCTTGTCTTGGTGGAGGTAGATGCTTTTTGAACATTCCAAGGCATGCCCATGACTTGACTAAGAATCATAACAAATTATGTTTGAAATATATACCGAATGGGATTGAAATAATCGAGGAGAATATTTAGGCATTCAAAGATGCATTAATCCAAATAAAAATTCAACACAAGGATGTGGATTGCCATATTTTTATTTACTCCTTAGGATAAGTTTCCTATGCCTGGTATCTTGGGTTGCCAAATGGGTCTATAAATTCTTGGAATTATCTTGAAACCATTTTTATTAACCACTCTAAGCTATCCATTGATCTAACTATCATATATCACCACTTTTTTTGCTACTCATAGGGATCAAAATGGGCCTATGAGTGTCTTCAATGAACACTTCCATAAGCTTTACCAAAGGATAAAATTTTTGTACACTCAAATAGAAGCATCTTCCATACAAACATACATGAGGTATCTAGACTCAATGACTTTTATGTTCCTTAGGAGAATCCCAACAACCCTCTTATCTTTGTCTTTAGATTATTATGAATATATTAAAATTGAGCAACATATGGTGCCACAAGGCTATGGGGTTAGTCATTTTCCTTAATTAGGCCAACTATGTGTTTACAACCAAATTCTAATGACTAATTAGGCTATTAAACCTAACACCCCATTATTGAATCCAATCCTAAGTGCCCTATATGCAATCTCAAATTGAATCTACAATCCAACACTTATGAAATTTATGCCCAGTGATTAGCCTTAAGTATCCCATAATCATGTTTTTTATAGGAAAATAAACAACTTATTCCCTTAGCATATAATAACACTACTATCATGCCTAACATTAGTGGTTACACTGCTTCAAATAGAAACTAATAGGTCATCCCATCATTTATAAATAATTAGATTCTTTTCAATAAAACACATAACCAAACACACCATGTTATCCTTGAATTTATAAACACTATGGCATTGGTGATCAACACTTTACCACAATCAATAAATCAACACAATACTAGTTGGAACCTAGAAGTAACTAATTTATAGTAAATGATTCAGAGGTTGACAAATGATATGGTAAATTTATGTAGATAAGTGACACAAAACACCAATAAAAATACAAATAACCCACCACCCAACGTAGATTTAAAATTATATATAACCAATAGGTAATGGAACATAAGGCCATATAATAGAGGTGTGCTTAGCCCACTCGATAGTAACAATCAAAATAATAATAATAATAGTGCTTAAAATGCGAGAAAAATTTCTAATTTAGCATTGCCCACCTAGTGTAGGATACACAATATAGATAAACATGCTAAAATTAATTATGTGAAATTCATTTTTGCCTCAAATATCTTCTAGAAAGAGATGGATAAGTTAGAACTAGTCCCTACACCTAAAAACAACTCTATCTAAGGTGGAGGAAACCCTAGTACAACTCTAGTTTTGGAGATTTATGAGTTTCCATTTGAGAGTCATAATGAGTCAGAGGACAACCTAGATGATGTCCATGCATTCAAATTTTTTTAAAGAGGAAATAACTATCAATTGATGAGTAAATATCAAACACCATTAACTACATCTACTCCTCCAAACAACACTCAAGGTCCACATGATGTGAAATCAACAAAAAACCCATTTCTACCTAAATGAACCTTAATGCCATATCAACCAAATAAAAACACTACTCCCCCACCAATTTATACACCATTATAGCCAAACAAACATGGATATATCATTGTAGATGACCTAAAAAAAACTAAGGCCAACATCATAATGTTTGACTTGCTCCAAATGTCTAGATAAAAGGACATGTTTCTACAAGAATTTTCTACTCCCAAAGTGAAAGAAGCCAATAGGATAGTTTATGCTCATGTTGTAATCTAGAAAGAGAAAACTAAAACTCCTTTTTCCTCCTAAAAATCAATATTTTTGGTAAATTTTTTCATAATTATTTGGTGGATTTAGGTGATTTTGACAATGTGATGTCTTATGTCATCTACTAGTAATTGGGTTTAACACCTACAAAGTCCAACACAAAATTTGTTCAGTTGGAAAAATCAAATTTTAATGTTATTGGTGAGTTTAACCACATACATATGCAGTTGGCCTATAATCTAAGGATACAACACTTTATTAACACTCAGGTAGTGGATATATTGATGATTATGGTATGTTTGTTAAATAGAGATTGGTTTAGAACACTGAGCAAGTACATGGCAAGTGATTTATCTCATATGTGTCTCTCATGACAAGGCATAACTAGTTAGATCAAGATTAAACATGAGTCAAAGATGATTCACATGATCACACAGTATTAGAAAAAAAATGAGATATTATATGAGGATTCAGAGCTTTGGGTTTATTCACTTGAGAAAGAGGTGGAATCTTATAATACATTTTCTATTAACATGTTTTGAATACAATAAAGTTGAGAAATTAAGTAGCTATACTAGCTAGATGAGGATGATTTCCTTTATGTTACTGAGATAAGTTCATTCCCTACTACTACCAAAATATGTGATGGTGTGAAACCAACTGATCTAAGTGTAAACTAGGGTTTCAAACAACTCTTGTCAACATGGGGAATGTATGAGTTATAAATTATCAATATTAATGAGAGTTCTCCAAGTGAGGATAAGGAATTTTTGAGATCCTGTGATGAGAAAATAACCATTCTAGACAACCCTATACTCACTTCTACCACTGAGGACTTAGCTATAAGGTCTTTACCAGCTAAGAAACATGAGGTATGCCCACTTGGTGGTGAGAAAATAAATGAAGAGATCAATGTTATAACAATACCAATACATTATAATCCTACACATATAATTTAAAATCACTTGTGGATACTAAAATTTGACAGTTCTAAGTTGAAGAGTGGATGTGGTACTAGTATGGAACTCATCAACCCATGATGAAGATCATATTTGGATATTTTTTACTTACAATACACTTACACAAATAATGTAGCTAAGTACAAGACATTAGTTCATGCTCTCTTGTTCATACTAAGGAATAAGGTTAAGAATCTCAAGGTTATGATTTAGAAATAGTGGTTATGTAGATAAGAAGCAAGTATGTTTGTAATGAATTCTTTTTGTATAGATACCATATCCAAGTATGAACTTAATAGAGTATTTTAATGCACTCAACATTTAAACATTTCCTCATATAATAAATTATACAACAAATACATTGGTAACAACTATGAGTACTCTGAAACCTATACGTAACTCTAAGTTGAGAACGTTATTTATGGAGTTAGTCTCTACTCCTATTCTTGATAATATCAATAACTTATAATTATTCAATGATGACCAACATATCATCAACTTAATCACAAACATTGGTGTGTTTGAGACTCAAATTATAGGTGAAGATGATAGATAAGAGTTTGAACCTGATGAGGAATGGGTAATTAATTTAAAAACCAACAATATACCCAAGGGCATGGTCTCATTATAATGTATATTCAACATGGATTAATAGGGAGAGAAATAAAAATTATCTCCCACTAAAGGTATCTTGTACCAAAATTACAATCTAGGTGATGTCAATAAATCAAATAATGTACTTCTAGGAATGACATGCATTTAAAAGGAAAAATAAGAGTTTATTAAAGATTTAAAGGAATTCATGGATGTTATAACATGGAGATATGAGGACTTAAATGTGTTAAACACTTATATTATCACATATACCATCCCTCTTAAGCTAAGAGTTAGACCATTCCATTAGAGGCAAATACTGGTGAATCCACTGCTATAACCATTGATATTCAAAGAAGTACATAAGTTTATTTGATAAAAGATAATCTTCCCTATCAGACGATCTATATGGGTGGCCAATTTTATGTCAGATAGAAATAAAATTAGAGAGATAAGGCTATGTGTTTTCTTTAATAACTTGAACAAATCCTTAGAGAAAGATAATTACCTAATCCCTTTAATAGATGAAGTCCTAAATATAGTGAAATACTCTAAAATGATGTCATTTCTAGATGGGTACTCATGGTATAATCAAGTTATAGTTAGTTATGATCACCAAATCAAGACAACATTTAAAATAAAGTGGGGTACATTCACATACAAAAGGATACCATTTTACCTAATCAATGTAGGTGCTAATTTTCAACATGGCATGGTTATTATATTTAAAGATCTTATTGGTAATGTATTCATATACATGGATGACCTAACTATATTTTCTAAGAACTGAGAAAACCATGTGAAGGACTTAAGAGTAGTCTTGTAAAGGTTTAAATACCATGGAATCTCCTTGAGCCTGAATAAGTGCATTTTTTGGTCATAAAGGGTAATTTTCTTGGACACATCATCTCAAAATGAGGCATATCCATAAACCCTAAAATATTAGAGACAATTCTAAAAATTCCATTGTCTGGTAGTAGAAAAGAGATGAAGTCATTATTATACAAGATCAACTTTTTTAGGAAGTTCATTTCAATATTTACATAGGTAGTTCAACCACTAAATAATATACTAAATAAAGACACTAAGATTGAATGGATGACTTAAGTACAAGTGTATTTTTCTTAGATTAAGAAATAAATTTTAAATACATTGGTATTAATAAGTCTTGACTATACACAACCCTTCTACATCTACTTATTCACCTCAAAAAACTTGAGTGTTGTTGTATTAACATAGAAGAAATAATATATAAATGAGAGACCCATGTCATTCATGAGATCTCTACTCTAAAATGATAAATTGAGGTATTTGACTATAGACAAAAAATATTTTTCCTTAATCAAGCAGTCAATAATTTTAGACACTACATTCTCCATAGCAAGGTACTTATAGTTGTGCTTGATCTAGTGGTGAAGTATATGCTAATGTAAAATGAGATAGGTAAGTGAAGGGGTAATTAGATGAGCATTATCTAATATTTTTACCTATAATTACAAGCAATGAAAATTATAAGAGGTTATAGAATCAATAAGGCCATTACTAAAGTGGACCCAAAAATAGTTTATTAGTAATACATAGTGAAAAATGTCACAAATGATAATTGGTACCAGGATTTAATCTATCATTTTCAGAACAATAAGTGTCCAAGTCACTTAAATTAAAATTACATGAGAACCTTATTCTTGAAAAGAAACAACTTCATGATCAAATCAAGCACTCTATATAAAAGAAATCATGAAGGCATATATCTTAGATGGCTAAACAAGTAAGAAGAATTGGATTACTCAGTGATTTCCATAGGAAATATGGAATTGGTCATGGTTTAGGGAGTTGTATAGCTCATTATATACTAAAGGTAGGATATTACTAGCCACATGTTTTTGAAGATGCTCATGCTCATGTTTAAAACTATCATACCTACCAAATTATTGTGAATAGAAAATGCACCCATGTCATGCCATTATAGTAGATTATTGAGGTTCAACCATTCATAAAATGGAGATTAAACTTTTATGGAACAATATATGCTAGTTATTTTATAGGGAAAAAGGTCATCCTTACAAAAATTGATTGATGTACCCATTGGATTGAAGTTAAAACATGAAAGAATTGTAAAACTAACATGATAATCGACTTTATTAAATAACATATTATCATCAAGTTTAGGATGCCTGCTAATATGGTATTTGATAATGGTCCTTATTTATCATCTCTTTAATTAAAGAAATGAGCCTTAAAAAACTAGGTAATCGTAAAATTTTCTTCTAATTATTATTGATAGGGTAATGGGCTAGAATAACTAACTAATAAGAATTTTCTTGATGTAATTAAGATCTTGGCAAAGAACCCTAGGGACTAATATAATGTTCTAAAATTTTCATTATGGTCTGATAGCAATAGAATCAAGTCAATGATAGGAATATCATTGTATCACATGGTTTACGACCAAAACCCCATTTTTATAGTTAATCTGAGAATACCCACATTACAGTTCATAAGAGACTACCTGGAAATAGATAATAAGATAAAAAATTGCCTTCTTGATCTAATTAAACTAGAATAAAAACATGAGATAACCCTATTGTATTTAAATAAATACCAAGAGGTCATTAAATTTTGGTTTGATAAGAGAGAAAAAGTGAAATCTATCAGGATCTCTGATCTATTCCTTCTTTGGGACAAGGATCATGAGAAAAAGTGATAACATGGTAAGTTTGATTCCCTATGGCTGGGTCCCTACCAAATATCTAAAATCTTGGGTGAGAATGCATTCCTATTAAGGTGTATAACTAGTGAGGACATTCCATTTCCCATCAATGGACAATTATTGAAACACTAATTCTAGGATTCAGTCATCTTGGTAAGTTCTTATAAATACTCTCTTTCCCTATCCTACTTTGTTTCTTGCTTCTATACTGCTTTGTTTTATTTTAGGTTTTATTTTCATCTTTTTATCACTTTTTATTATGGGTTTGACCTCATTTCTTATTTATTTTTGGCCTAAACCACATATTTTTCCATATAGGCTCCCTTATTAGTGAAATAATGAATAAAAGCCCTGTACATAGGTAAGTCAAATGGCATTCTGGTGTATATGTACTTTGAGTAGTTTGTAGTCTTAGATTATGTTTATGAATTAGTATTAAGATATTAGATTATCATGTGTGTTCTAAATTTATTTGAGTTGGGTTAAGTTTTGGTAAAATTATCTGGTCAATGAAGACATTCTCTTGAAACCAAGAAAAAAAATTACATCTTAATGGTTTTTGGGTTTGCTTGGATGAACTTATTATAGTGAATATCTAGGGTAAAAAATATATAGTTATGCCTTTCACTTACTACAATGGTACCCAACCCAAAATTGAGATTATAATAAATAAATATAAAAGATAAATCAAGATAATTAAATAAAATAAAAGCCAGTGTCTAAAAAACTCACTTTAGGGTGATTCAAGAAATTTATACCAAGACTATGGATGTCTATATGGTAGTAGAGAAAATAATTGAGTGAGATAAGAGGCAACTCCTTTAGGGTTATGTATGCCTATCTGATAGTAAATCAATAAAAAATAGTAAATACAAGGAGAAATGGGACTTATCTAAATATACATAGATTTTTTCAAGGATCTGAGTACTGGAGATGAATGAGTAGACATAGAGGAATCTTTTGTTTGTTAACTATTTTTAAAGATCTAGCTCTAGACAGTAGCACCCCTTTAGGATAGTAGCACCATGTGGCACTAATGTCCAATTTTGGCACTAGTGTCCTTATAGTGACTATTTGTAGCTTTTAGGGAACCTGTACGAGTTCTTATGGGTATTATGGGTGCTTCTATGTCATGTGTGAGCTCATCTATGTCACTATTTTTACTGATTCTTCTCCAACACCCTAATTAATACCTACACATATGAAATAATGAACTAATCAAATGTAAAAGGAAAGGAAAAACTAGGTTGTGGGATGTTATAATCATGTAGAGTAGAACCCCTATTTTCTTGGCTATTACTTACATTAACCCCAATGTAAGGGGTCTCATATTTCATGTAGTTATCCCTTATGGAATATTCACCATCAAATTGCATGGTATGCTAGAATGAATTTTTCTTAGGCCCTTCTTTGATCAAGCACACAAATGCTTAGGTGTGAAAATTGAGTAGTATGCAAAGTATTTGAGATGTACTATTGGTTGATTTTATGTAAATAAGTGCCAAAATAGTAAGCGTTAGATGTAAAATTCCTTGTGAGTCTCTTTATATAGGAGGATCCTTGTTTGGAATATAATACCTTGTTTTCTAGATAAGACGTCATGAAAAAGATTAAAAAAAACATAAGAGAAAGGTCATGGAAGGGTTAGGACTCAAACATGGGTGAAAGGGCCCATCAGACACTAAAGCTAAAAGTGGATAGTAATGTCATGTGGTGCTACTATCTTGAAAGTGACACTAATGTCCTAAGGACCATAATAGAGAAAAATTCATGTATGATAGGCTAGGGGCCCCTAAGACTAGGAAAAGGTGACCTATGACTACTGGGGGTGTCAAAAATAGGGAAAATAAGACATAATAAAGATCAAAAGACTCAATATGACCATGCGAATAAGGAATATAACCATCACTAAGACGCTTGTGTGAAAGAGAAATAAAATACATAGTACTTGTGGTTGCTTGACCAAATTAGGGTGTTTACATTTCCCCCCCATTTTATTCTAGTAATGCAATGAAATGGAAGTACTAGAGTAAAAGAAAATATAAATGTGTACTTGTGCTTACTTGTGTGAATGTAATCTATATTTGGCCCACTTCTTGGCTAAAGAAGTGGATGAGAACTGAAGTGTAACATGTGAAAGGAAGCATATGATGTAAATGACCCCTATACTAAAACTAAGTGTGTAAACTAAATGTGTGGAAAAACAAGAATCACTTTCCCCCACTCTAAATATCAGTAATGTAAACCAAATGCATGGAGAAACAATGCTCACTTTCCCCCATTTTGAATTCGAGTAATGTAAATTGAATGTATGGAAAAACAAGGATCACTTTCCCCCACTTTGAATTTGAGTAATGTAAAATAAATGGATGCATAAATAAGGCTCAATTACCCCCACTCTAAATCTAAGTGTGTAAATTGGTTCTGGTGTAATGCTATGGATCAACCACTATAGATGGTCCTATGACCCAAACTAGTGAAAACCTAGTGATGATACTAGTGTAACCTGATAAATCTAAAAATGGGGATCAATAATGTATACTCAACATCATGTCCCCTAATCCTTATATTTGATTAATGTAGTTGCATATTTGAATATCTAAATAGATTAATATACCTTTGTCAAAGATACATATCTACAAAGAGTGTACATATAAATACCTATGTAAACTTGCATAAACCTATGCATTTGTATATCATATAATCTATGACTATGAATACCTGTGTAGACCTATGTAGACTCATGTGCCTATATATCTAAAAACATGACTTTGAATGCTTGTGTAAACTTGTGTAGACCCATATGTCTGTATATCTAAAAATCTATGACTCTGAATGCTTATGTAAACCTATGTAGAGCCATGTGTTTGTATATCTAAACAAACTATGCATCTTAATGCCTATCTAAAATTTTCTAGATCTGCATGTCTATATATCTAAAAATATATGAAAAATCATGTAGATCTATGCTTCTATATATATAAAAAAATTTGAATCTGGATACTTGTGTAAACTTGTGGGAATTTGTGCATCTGAATACCTATGTAACCTATGTAGACCCGTGTGTCTATATATCTTAATGTAACTCTATATGTCTAAAGTAATATATGCATATTTGCCCCCTTTTGGTGAGAGAGCTGAGACTATGATGAGGATATGTAACCTAAAGTGGTAAGGATTGATTTTGATGGTGTTTACTTGCTAGTTGTGATGTTTATTAGGTTTGAATAATGTATTGATTATGTTGGAGTTTGATAATTTAGTGTCTAGTTGGATAGGTAATTGGTTCATTGTATGGTTAATATAATATGATTTTTTGGTTTTTTTTATAGGTTTGAAGATGATGATAGGATTGGTTTCACTAATATGGGATATAGTGTATCAGTATCTAGTCCCATGTGATAGAAATGGATTATAAATCAGAGCTACAATTCTCAAGAGATGGCAATAACAATAGATTTATATTAATCAACAAAATTAGCATGTAGGGGTAACCTTAATAGGGTGGAATTTGGTAATTGATGACTTAAATAGGTCATTTTGAATCATTGGCAATTCATTTTTCATCATTTGAGTGGAAATAATTCTAGGTAGAGAGAAAAAACATGTCAAGGAGATGAGATATTTTTTTATCATGGTTTGAGGAGCTTGAAGCACATATTCAGGATGGGGAGGAGGATCACCTAGTAAGGGAACCTAAATTTTCCTATTTTTTTTATAATTTTTATTAATTTTATGGAAGGACTATTTTAATCCTATTTTAGAAAAGCTAGCACTACTATCCCATTCTAGGTGCTAGTGTCCATATCTTGGTATTATTATCCAGAGTGTGGTTCTATTATCCATGTCATTGTCCTGTAGGGAGTGACAGTGTCTAGTAGGCCCAAGATATTATGTGTAGCATGATTGACTAGTTTATGATTCCTATTTTTATTTTTTGGTTGTAGTGTTATTTTACTGATGTCTAATTTAGTTATAATTTTATAGGTTGATGCCCATATGAGGGAATTAAGTACATATAATATGATCAAGACTATATAAGGTTTTCCCATGTCTAATACTAAGATAGAGGTGCTCGATAGAGCAGTCCTATGATATGTTGCTTTCTTAGATCTTATGCCCTGAGATAAACATATGATCACTACATTATGTGAAAAGTGGAATATAGACATGTGTACATTCTGGTTACCTATGGGTGAGAAGACTATGACATTAGAGGATGTATATCAGATCCTATGGTTATTGATCTCTAGGAAACAAGTTGTATTGTAGGAGGCTACTAGTCCTCAAGCTATAAAATGGGCATCTAGGCACTTCCCTGTCATAGTGGTGAGGACTCATCATTCAAGGAGTCAGGGTGACATTTTATTGACCATGATTGTGATGGATGATGTTTTGTGATTATGGAAATTTATATATATGTAATTATTTATTAATCATGAATGGGAGTGGTACCTCTATCTCATACATAATGCATGACATATTATATGACATTAAGCATTAGGGCACCATGTATTCTTAGGGTCATACCATGATGGCTCATTTACATAAGAGATGAGTGGTGGGGGTATTGGTGCATCAACACTATTAGATTACTAGGCATATAAAAACATAATTATGAATAGGCTAGTGGCACATCCATGGGATTGATGGGATAAACCTAGTTATTTATAGAGAGATGGATGAGGATAGGTAATGCACCAAGGAGGAGCACTATGTGTTATTGATAGTTGCTAGATAGTTTGAGAGTAGTTGTTATTGTTTGTAAATACTATAGGGGCTATTAGGGGTGACCTAAGGATAACACATAGTTGAGTCATATTTAAGTTAACTATTGGATACATGATTGATGAGATCATGTATTTGATTAGTTTATCATGAGAGGATTACCCAAAATTTTAGTGTTGTATAGGATGTTCCTCCAACACCTGTGGTGTGGTTAAGGAGTTCTTAGGCTCTTGTGAGGTTAGGTAGTAGGTTGAGGCCATTGATTGCTAATCTATATCTTATGCTAGTGGTGGAGCATGATCTAAATATTGAGGTACTAGATATGGATGATGTTGGAATGATTTAGGCCTACACAACCTAGTGGAGTGAGTGTAAATGGGTACCTATATTCTTAAGAGATGGGATGATTATAGAGAAGGTACTAGATGTAGAGCCCCTAAGGGATGTTTATGGTAATTTAGATAATTGGTTTGTATGTTATACATAATGTTGATCATGTGTTTTGATATAATAGGATTCTTATGAATTATGTGGATACTTGTAGGTGCAGGAGATGATGAGTATTGGGAAGTCATGATTGAGTCATCACTATGTGAGTTGACATGACATATTATAGATGATGTTGTGGATGATGGATTGGTGGAGTGAGCCACCAATGTAGTTGAAGTAAATGAATGCTTTTTTGATCATGTGGTAATAAAAACTATGGCATTTAGGAAAGCAACAACAAATAGTGATGAGTTACATGTGGAGCTACAAAGGTGATCCATGCCCTCTTTTGATGCTCTAGGTGGGGTGAGTAGTTGTATAGTATATGACTACATACAAGTTCAATGGGAGTATTCCAAGTGTAGGGTTGAGATTCTAATGTACTGAAAGAGAGAGAGAGTAGGCATAACCATAA